>QVTF01003023.1:90000-110000 GCA_003573665.1 Oxygymnocypris stewartii | reverse complement strand
TGAACTAATTCGTTCATAATTTAGACACACAGACATCAAGAACAGAGATATCAGAGGAGAGACAAGAGCAGAGTATCAAGGCAGCAGATATCAATCCAAAACGAGGGAAACAGTCCAGAGTCAAAACACAATGATCAAACAGAGAAAGATCATGGATTTTATGAAAATGATTAGGGGTGTAATGTTTCTCCATTAAAGAAAATCAAGTTTTATTTGCTGCGAGTACAGTTGTTAATTTTCCTCCGTGAAATTCTCTGTACAGTTAAAGTAAACATTAATGCACACATGCTTCATTGAATAGTCTACCCTTGCATCTGTTGTTTTCATCTTATGTGTGGATTTTATTTTATTTTGTGCTAATCTCCAACAGCTCTGATAAACGATCAATAATCCAGAAATGTCCGGCGAATGTTAACTTATAATCAAAACACAAAACATTATTCACCCCGTTTGTATCTGCAAAGTGTCTGTTACACATTGTCCCTGTGTGTTACTGTCATATTAGGCTGATTATAATTATATTTGTGGCGGGGGAGCATAAATCGGCGCATATGTTAAGAACTACTTCAATTTCATAGGTGCATCAGACTGCTTTCTAAACTTAAATATACCAACACACATAAACAATATACATCAAAAATATATTAAATTAAGTCATTGTAAATAAGAAGGACATGATTTGTACCATATGCAATGTAAAATCCACCCACATAAACCTGTTTTAAATTATATAATAATTTATACTTCTGACTCATCCCTTTTCTTTAAAAATGGTTTAAAGGTTCAATTGTGAGGTTTATCGTTTTACAATTTATTTAGTATTTTGTTAAAACTTGTATCTCAATGGTAAATCAATTGCTATTTCGTGGTCTACAACATGAAAGAATAAAAGTGTCTGCTAAATTAATAAATGTAAATATAAATGTAAATGAAAGAATCCCACAATATCATGTGCATGAAAAATTTAGAAACATCGGTCTCAACTACGGGGCACCATTGTGCAGCAGCAAGCATCACGACAAAAAAGGATCCTCAAGGCTGATCTTGGTAAATGTGTGCAAATGTATAAGGACCTATTCTTATATTTGCCTGGGGCCCCCAATTCACTAAATCCGCGACACACACCAGCTAGCCTCCGTGACAGGCCAGCCGTGGATAGTTAGAACTCAGTGACAGCCAATCAGATTGAAGCATTTCAACAGCTGACCAAAGAGCGGAAATTTTGTTATAGCCAATCCAATTTTTTCATGTATTTATTTGAATTGGAGGTTCGAATCCCTCACGCAGGACTGAAACCACTATTTCACACAGCTTTGTGTAATAATCTTCAAGTACTATAACCATTCGCGCCATTCATGTCCCAGGCGAGCTCAATTGTGCAGCCGACGAGCTCTCACGTCAGCCCGCCCTTCCGGGAGAATGACGACTCCACCCCGAGGTACTCCAGCTGATTTGGAGACTGTTCGGGGACGCTCAGGTAGACCTGTTTGCCTCCCCGGACACGTCTCACTGCCAGCTGTTTTTCTCCCTGTCCGAGGGGACCCTCGGTACAGATGCACTGGCATGCAGCTGGCCTCGGGGCCTACGCAAATATGCGTTTCCCCCAGTGAGCCTTCTCGTACAGACCCTGTGCAAGGTCAGGGAGGACGAGGAGCAAGTCCTCTTGGTGGCGCCTTACTGGCCCAATCGGACGTGGTTCCCAGAACTGATGCTACTCGCGACAGCCCCTCCTTGGCAAATTCCTCTGAGGAGGGATCTCCTTTCTCAGAGAGGGGGCACCCTCTGGCACCCACGCCCAGACTTGTGGAATCTCCACGTATGGTCCCTGGACGGGACGCGGAGGTTCTAAGTGGGCTTCCTCCAGCAGCAGTAAACAGTATCACTTCTGCTAGGGCCCTGTCTACAAGACAAGCTTACAGGCTGAAGTGGAACATGTTCGTCGATTGGTGTTCTCCCCGCCGGGAGGACCCCCGTAGATGCCCGATCGCAGTCGTGCTTTCTTTCCTGCAGGATGGGTTGGAGCGAAGGCTGTCTCCCTCCACCCTCAAAGTGTATGTCGCCGCTATTGCTGCACATCACGATGCAGTAGACGGTAAGTCTCTGGGGAAGCACGACCTGGTCATCAGGTTCTTCAGAGGGGCAAGGAGGCTAAATCCTCCGCGCCCTCATCTGGTACCCTCTTGGGATCTCCCCTCGGTCCTGTCGGCCTTGAGGGGGGCCCCCTTTGAGCCTCTGCAGTCAGTAGAGCTTAAGTTTCTGTCACTGAAGACAGTGCTCCTCGCGGCATTGGCCACAGTCAAGAGGGTAGGGGACCTGCAAGCATTTTCGGTCGACGATTCGTGCCTAGAATTCGGGCCAGGTAACTCTCACGTTGTCCTGAGACCCCGGCCTGGATATGTGCCCAAAGTTCCCACCACGCCCTTCAGGGATCAGGTGGTGAACTTGCAAGCGCTGCCCCGGGAGGAGGCAGACCCAGCCATTGCTCTGCTCTGTCCCGTCCGTGCCTTGCGCATCTATGTGGACCGCACGCAGAGCTTCAGGACCTCAGACCAGCTCTTTGTCTGCTTCGGAGGACAGCAGAAGGGAAGAGCTGTCTCCAAACAAAGACTCGCCCACTGGATAGTGGAGGCTATAGTCTTGGCCTATCAGGCCCGGTGCTTACCGTGCCCCCTTGGTGTGAGAGCACACTCTACGAGAGGCGATGCTTCCTCTTGGGCCTTGGCGCGGGGCGCCTCGATAGCAGACATTTGTAAAGCCGCCGGCTGGGCGACACCTAATACGTTTGCGAGGTTTTACAATCTCCGTAAAGATCCGTAAAGGAGCCAGTGTCCTCCCGTGTACTTGTCTCAGATGGCCAGTAACACTGGAACCCGCTCGGTGTCAATCACGCTTGCTGCGCCATTCCCCTCTACAGACCGGATACGTGCGCCTTGTTGCTTCTCAGTTCAGTTCCCCACGGTGAACCCTGTTGAAGTTCCTCCCGCACCCTCGGCAGTCAGGTGTGGCGGAGCACCAGATACCAGGTCCAGTACTCGTACGTTGCCCAAGGTCAACCCCTGTGCTGGGCTAGGTGCCCGTGTGTAGTGATTCCCCTTTGGGTGATCCCACATGTGTATTCTTGTGTATTCTTCCACGGTAAAGCCCCCCCCCCACGGTGAGCCCGTGTCTTCCCTGGCAGAACCTTCTGCCCTCTCTGCTGTGTAGCTATCTCACCCCAGGCGGGCTGAGTCTACCTCAGAGACTCCCATATGTAGTACTGCCCTTGGCCAGTCCATATGTGTAATCTCCACACGATACCTCCTTATGCGGGATGTGGCTCCGTAGCGTTCCCCCTACTTGGGGTACGCTTTCCCAGTGTTATTCTACCCACTGAACGGAACAGCAGTGGCAGTCATCTCTGCCTAAGCCCTGTCCTATCTTCCATCCCAACTGGTGTGGGGGGACTTGCCGGCTTCTGCAGAGCACTGGAGGGGGTCAGCAATAGTGGCGTTTTCCAAGGCATCCCATTAGTCAGTCACTCTGACGTTACGTCGAACGTGACTGACTGATAGGGAACGTCTCGGTTACTTGCGTCCCGTCGCCATAGTTGCTGTACCACCGCTGTACGGCCGGTGGCACACAGTCTCGGCTCCTCAGCGAAAAACTGTTGTGCGTTTGCACGCGCTCTCCTTTTATACCCGCACCGCGAAACACGCACGCCAACTGTCATTGGCTTGTTTTGTTAACACTCGAAGGTGATTGGGCTCTCCGGCGAGATCCCATTAGTCAGTCACTCTGACGTTACGTCTCCATTCCCTCCTTCAGGGAACAGGGGTTACGCAAGTAACCGAGTCGTTTTGTTCCTGAATGAATTAACCGTTTAAAAGATTCTGTTCAATCGCAATGATTCTCTTATGAGTGACTTGCTGACACCTACTGGTGGTTCTAATTTAACATTTAAAGTATCTTTTGATTTATTTATTTTTTAATTTCAAATGACTATTTAACATTTGTGACCCTGGCATGGAGCACAAAACCAGTCTTAAGTCGCTGGGGTATATTTGTAGCAATAGCCAACAATACATTGTATGGGTTAAAATTATACATTTTTCTTTTATGCCAAAAATCATTAGCATATTAAGTAAAGATCATGTTCCATTAATATATTATAAATGTATAAATTATTAATATATGTAAATTTCCTACTGTAAATATATCAAAACTAAGAGCTTAATTTGAACAACTTTAAAGGAGATTTTCTCAATATTTTGATTTTTTGCACCCTCAGATTCCAGATTTTCAAATATTGTCCTATCATAACAAACCATAAATCAATGTAAATATGATTTATTCAGCTTTCAGATTATGTATAAATCGCAATTTAGGAAAATGGACCCTTATGGTTTTGTGGTTAAAGGTCACATTTTATGCCTTATTTATCAAAACATTATTTCTGCATTTGGAACTGCAGGCTAAATGCATTCATGTCAGCGTGTAATATATCTATGCCACTTCAGATGAATCTTCTGTGTTTCCTCTGCATTGCAAAGATGCATTTTATTGATACTGATTTAATTTGCCTGGTAACAGCCCAAATGTCTTATTATTCTAATTAACTGATTCATTTAATTAAAAACACCTAGTTTTAGATTTATAGGCCCATATCCCAGGTGTGTCAAACTCAGTTCCTGGAGGGCCACAGCCCTAAAGAGTTTAGTTCCAACCCTGCTCCAACACACAAACCATGTAGTTTTCAAATAAGCCTAAATTATTAGTTTAGCTGGATCAGATGTGTTTAATTAGGGTAATATCTACACTGTGTAGGGCTGTGGCCCTCCAGGTACTGAGTTTGACACCTTTGGTCTATCCCATTTTTTCCTCCCTCCCATTGTTAAAATGTAACTAAGTAATTTTTACTCAGAGTACATTTTAAATAAGCTACTTTTTACTTGAGTATATTTTTAGACTGGTACTTTTACTTGTACTTAAGTAAAATTTCAGTAATGTAATGGTACTTTTACTTGAGTAGAATATTTTTGTACTCTTTCCACCTCTGAATATAACCATTCATGCTTTTAATATAACCATGGAATGTTTATAAAATGGAATGGAAACCATTATTTCACTCAGCTTTGTGCTTTTTATAAACAACACTATAAAATGTAACAATAGATTACAGTGTTTTAAATTTGTGTCTTGCCTTTTTTGATTACAAAACAAAGTATTAGGAATATATTATTAATAATAAAAGAAACAGTAAAATAATAGTAATATAACATTCCATGGTTATATTATGTCTTTTTGTAGAGTGTAAATTATACCATAACTCAATCAATGTTCATGTAGTACTTGAAGATTACTTAGTTTTACTTCAATTTAAATGCCTCTTTTTTCATTTCAAAAGCCATTTAGTAGAGACCATTCATGTTTAATGAAACCATTATTATAATATTCATGTTTTCATATAATGTCATGTATATTATTATTTTTCTTTCTTTATTTGAATACTAATCATTTATTCATAATACTTTGCTTTGAAATCCAAAAAGGCAAGACACACATTTCAAGTACTTTGCAGCTGTAATGTATTGTTTTATTTTATAATTTTGTTTTATAAAAAGCAAAAATCTGTGTGAAATAGTGGTTTCAGTCCTGCGTGAGGGATTCGAACCCCCAATTCAAATAAATGCATGAAAAAATCGGATTGGCTATGACATCATTTCCGCTCTTTGGTCAGCTGTTGAAATGCTTCAATCTGATTGGCTGTCACTGAGTTCCAACTATCCACGGCTGGCCTGTCACGGAGGCTAGCTGGTCTGTGTCGTGGATTTAGTGAATTGGGGGCCCCAGGCAAATATAAGAATAGGTCCTTATACATTTGCACACAATTACCAAGATCAGCCTTGTGGATCCTTTTTTGTCGTGATGCTTGCTGCTGCACAATGGTGCCCCGTAGTTGAGTCCAATGTTTCTACATTTTTCATGTACATGATATAGTGTGATTCTTTCATTTACCTTTATATTTACATTTATTAATTTAGCAGACACTTTTATTCTTTCATGTTGTAGACCACGAAATAGCAATTGATTTACCGTTGAGATACAAGTTTTAACAAAAAACTAAAATTATAAAATGATAAACATCACAATTGAACCTTTAAACCATTTTTAAAGAAAAGGGATGAGTCAGAAGTATAAATTATTATATTATTTAAAACAGGTTTATGTGGGTGGATTTTCACATGGGTCTGAACAAAAACTGAAGACTGGATTATTGAAAATGCATATTCATTCTCTGCCAGTAAGAGGTGCTTTTATATATAACGGATTCCCCGGTAACGGCTGTAAACAAAACAGTGCTCAGCTCATAAATGATACTTTATCAGGGAAAATGAAAATGCTATCCAAACTTTTCTGAAGACAATCGGTTCCCTTCGAGGTTCAATATATATAGAAATTGTAATTAGTGAGAATGAGAAAAATGTGAAACAATAGAGCCTAGGATATATATATATATATATATATATATATATATATATATATTTACTTCAAGAGGAAAGTCCACTGATGAGTTACCAGCGTAATCCTACATTTCATTTTAGTCTTAATTACAGTTACATTTAATTTTTACTTAGGGCTATCAATTGATTAAAAAAAATTATCGCACATTTTGATCTGTTCTAAATGTTCCTTATATTAATACTTTTCAAGTTTTTGAATACTCTAATCAACATGGGCATGGACAATGGATGCTTTATGAAATATATGTTTATTATTTGTGAAACCATAGTTAACATAGTGTATAAAGAGTAGACATGTTTCAAAGGTCAAAGATGTTTTTCAAAAAACTTGTACATTTCTATTAGACAGGTGAAAAAAAGAAAATTGAAATACCTAGCAACTCCTTTGAGCTGCGCACTGAGCGAGAGGTGTGTGGGTGCTTGTCATGAATCTGGTTGCCACTCACTACAACTGCACATCACCCATGGACTACATCTCCCATCATGCACTGCACACACACACTCCCGTCCACCATTACACCAATCACACAGCTGTCACCATTCACTCATTAGTCTTGATTGTCTCACCTCACCTGCACCTCATTCACTCACACACATTTAAGCAGCACTCTCACATGCACTCACTGCGAAGTCTTGTTTCTGCCCCGGCTAACATTTCTGAGCGTTCTTCCTGGTATTTCTGATCTTCCGTGTACGACCTAGGACTGTTTACCTGACTCTGTGATTCTCTGCCGCCTGCCCTTGTGACCTGATATCTGGACTATCTACTACTTCTCCTGTCTGCCGCCTGCCTCGACCTAAGCCTGGTATTTGTTTATGAGTTTGATCCTGTCTCCATTACCCCTGTCGCTGGTATCCGATCTTTGCCTGTTTAACCTTGTCTCTAATAAAAGCTGCAAATGGATCCCCATGCCTCAGACCGCTTGTTACAGAAGACTTCGCCAAAACAGCGATCCAGCGGCTTTTCTAAGGAACCCTGGCCAGGTATGGAAGCATTCAACCAGCTGCTCGACCTAAAACAGGGGAGTTTGCCTATTGAGGAATACGTCACTCGATTCTACGAGATATCTTGCAAGGCACCATTTGATGAGGTTGCATTCAAAGACATTTTTCGTTTTGGCTTAAATGAGCCTATCAAATCATGCTTACCTGCCGGGAGGTTTAATTGTAGCTTAAAGGACTTTATTGCCTTTGCATTGCTGTGTGCTGGCTCCTCCCTTACGGTGGGCGTCTTAGAGGTGGAACGCAACACCGCGTCCGAAACCAAGATGGTGGATGCACCAGAGCACGATCGCAACATGTCGGCCATGCCTGAGTCCCCGGCCAAGATGGCCACCAAGCCTGCAGACGCACCTCTTCGGCCAGGTCTAATTGCTTGTGTGTTGGACGCACCCCTGGTGTCGGTGCGAGTAGCTGGTGTCTCCAGGTCCGCAGCATTATCCGCTCCGTCCCAGGAGCTCGCCGAGTCCGCTCCGTCCCAGGAGCTTGCAGAGTCCGCTCCAGAGCTCGCTCCGTCCCAGGAGCTTGCAGAGTCCGCTCCAGAGCCCGCTCCGTCCCAGGAGCTTGCAGAGTCCGCTCCAGAGCCCGCTCCGTCCCAGGAGCTTGCAGAGTCCGCTCCAGAGCCCGCTCCGTCCCAGGAGCTTGCAGAGTCCGCTCCAGAGCCCGCTCCGTCCCAGGAGCTTGCAGAGTCCGCTCCAGAGCCCGCTCCGTCCCAGGAGCTTGCAGAGTCCGCTCCGTCCCAGGAGCTCGCAGAGTCCGCTCTAGAGCCCGCTCCGTCCCAGGAGCTGGCAGAGTCCGCTCCAGAGCCCGCTCCGTCCCAGGAGCTCGCAGAGTCCGCTCCAGAGCCCGCTCCGTCCCAGGAGCTCGCAGAGTCCGCTCCAGAGCCCGCTCCGTCCCAGGAGCTCGCAGAGTCCGCTCCAGAGCCCGTTCCGTCCCAGGAGCTCGCAGAGTCCGCTCCAGAGCCCGCTCCGTCCCAGGAGCTCGCAGAGTCCGCTCCAGAGCCCGCTCCGTCCCAGGAGCTCGCAGAGTCCGCTCCAGAGCCCGCTCCGTCCCAGGAGCTCGCAGAGTCCGCTCCGTCCCAGGAGCTCGCAGAGTCCGCTCCAGAGCCCGCTCCGTCCCAGGAGCTCGCAGAGTCCGCTCCAGAGGCCGCTCCGATCCAGGAGCTCGCAGAGTTCGCTCCAGAGGCCGCTCCGATCCAGGAGCTCACAGAGTTCGCTCCAGAGGCCGCTCCGATCCAGGAGCTCACAGAGTTCGCTCCAGAGGCCGCTCCGATCCAGGAGCTCACAGAGTTCGCTCCAGAGACCGCTCCGATCCAGGAGCTCACAGAGTTCGCTCCAGAGACCGCTCCGATCCAGGAGCTCACAGAGTTCGCTCCAGAGACCGCTCCGATCCAGGAGCTCACAGAGTTCGCTCCAGAGACCGCTCCGATCCAGGAGCTCACAGAGTTCGCTCCAGAGGCCGTCCCAATCCAGGAGTTCACAGAGTTCGGCACTCCGGGTCCTGTCCTGGTTCCATCCGGTTCCCCAGAGCCCCTGCTGGCCCTGTCCGGCTCCCCTTCGTCTCCGCTGGTCCCGCCCAGCTCATCGATGCCTCCGCTGGTTCCGTCCAGTTCTACCAAGCGCCCAAGAGAGCCAGAGCCACCTGAGTGCCCAAGAGAGTCAGAGCCGCCCGAGCGCCACCGAGATTCAGCGTTTCCAGAGTGCCCCCTCGAGGTGGTGGAGTTCACCAAGAACTTTCATGGAGGGAGCTCCCCTCCATTGCTCACGGAGACCCCGGACCCGCCATGGCCCATGAGGTCCCCTGATCCATCATGGCTGCCCGAGGCCCCGGATTTACCATGGCCGCTTAAACTCCCTGCCTCGGTCCCTGAAACCAAATATGCTCTCTCTGCCTCTTGTGTCTCCATCTCCTCTAGGTCCCAGTCTCGGCCAGGGATCTCTGCTCTGCCCTGGAGGGCACCTGCTCCGTTGTGGAGGTCTCCTGTCTCGTCTGCCCCGCCCTGGTGGGCGTCTGTCTCGTCTGCTCCGCCCTGGTGGGCGTCTGTCTTGTCTGCTCCACCCTGGTGGGCGCCCGACCTGCCAGAGTCACTCCACGTCTCCGTCGACCTGCCAGAGTCACTCCACGTCTCCGTCGACCTGCCAGAGTCACTCCACGTCTCCGTCGACCTGCCAGAGTCACTCCACGTCTCCGTCGACCTGCCAGAGTCACTCCACGTCTCCGTCAACCTGCCAGAGTCACTCCACGTCTCCGCCGACCTGCCAGAGTCACCTCACGCCTCCGCTGACCTGCCAGAGTCACCTCACGCCTCCGCTGACCTGCCAGAGTCACCTCACGCCTCCGCTGACCTGCCAGAGTCACCTCACGCCTCCGCTGACCTGCCAGAGTCACCTCACGCCTCCGCTGACCTGCCAGAGTCACCTCACGCCTCCGCTGACCTGCCAGAGTCACCTCACGCCTCCGCTGACCTGCCAGAGTCACCTCACGCCTCCGCTGACCTGCCAGAGTCACCTCACGTCCCTGCTGTCTCGTCCGCCCTGCCCTGGTGGGCTCCTGTCTCATTGGCCCCACATGGACCTGGCCCTCCATTCCCTCCCCCGGTATCACCTCCGCTCCACCGCCCTCCTGGATTGTGCCGTGTGTATGTGCGTGTGAAGCGTCTGGAAGCCGCTCTTTGGGGGGGGGCTCTGTCATGAATCTGGTTGCCACTCACTACAACTGCACATCACCCATGGACTACATCTCCCATCATGCACTGCACACACACACTCCCGTCCACCATTACACCAATCACACAGCTGTCACCATTCACTCATTAGTCTTGATTGTCTCACCTCACCTGCACCTCATTCACTCACACACATTTAAGCAGCACTCTCACATGCACTCACTGCGAAGTCTTGTTTCTGCCCCGGCTAACATTTCTGAGCGTTCTTCCTGGTATTTCTGATCTTCCGTGTACGACCTAGGACTGTTTACCTGACTCTGTGATTCTCTGCCGCCTGCCCTTGTGACCTGATATCTGGACTATCTACTACTTCTCCTGTCTGCCGCCTGCCTCGACCTAAGCCTGGTATTTGTTTATGAGTTTGATCCTGTCTCCATTACCCCTGTCGCTGGTATCCGATCTTTGCCTGTTTAACCTTGTCTCTAATAAAAGCTGCAAATGGATCCCCATGCCTCAGACCGCTTGTTACAGTGCTGAGCAGAGCAAACGCAGAGCGAGCGAGAGGTGTGTGCGCTCTGAGCAGAGCAAACGCAGAGCGAGCGAGAGGCGTGTGCGCGCTGAGCAGAGCAAGCGGAGAGAACGAGAGGTGTGTGGGTGCTGAGCAGAGCAAACGCAGAGAGAGAGAGGTGTGTGCGTGCTGAGCTGAGCAAACGCAGAGAGAGAGAGAGAGAGAGAGGTGTGTGCGCGCTGAGCAGAGCAAACGCAGAGAGAGAGAGGTGTGTGCGCGCTGAGCAGAGCAAACGCAGAGAGAGAGAGGTGTGTGCACTCTGAGCAGAGCAAACGCAGAGAGAGGGAGAGGTGTGTGCGCGCTGAGCAGAGCAAACGCAGGGAGAGAGAGAGGTGTGTGCGTGCTGAGCAGAGCAAACGCAGAGAGAGAGAGGTGTGTGTGAGCTGAGCAGAGCAAACGCAGAGAGGGAGAGAGGTGTGTGCGTGCTGAGCAGAGCAAATGCAGAGAGAGAGAGAGGTGAGCGCACGCTGAGCAGAGCAAACGCAGAGAGAGAGAGAGGTGTGCATGCGCTGAGCAGAGCAAACACAGGGAGAGAGAGAGGTGTGTGCGCGCTGAGCAGAGCAAACGCAGAGAGAGAGAGAGGTGTGTGCGCGCTGAGCAGAGCAAACGCAGAGAGAGAGAGGTGTGTGCACTCTGAGCAGAGCAAACGCAGAGAGAGCGAGAGGTGTGTGCGTGCTGAGCAGAGCAAACACAGGGAGAGAGAGAGGTGTGTGCACTCTGAGCAGAGCAAACGCAGAGAGAGAGAGGTGTGTGCACTCTGAGCAGAGCAAACGCAGAGAGAGAGAGGTGTGTGCGCGCTGAGCAGAGCAAACGCAAAGAGAGAGAGGTGCGTGTGAGCTGAGCAGAGCAAACGCAGAGAGAGAGAGGTGTGTACGCGCTGAGCAGAGTAAATGCAGAGAGGGGTGTGTGCGCACTGAGCAGAGCAAACGCAGAGAGAGAGAGAGGTGTGTGCGCGCTGAGCAGAGCAAACGCAGAGAGAGAGAGAGAGAGGTGTGTGCGCGCTGAGCAGAGCAAACGCAGAGAGAGAGAGAGAGAGGTGTGTACGCGCTGAGCAGAGCAAATGCAGAGAGAGAGAGGTGTGTACATGCTGAGCAGAGCAAACGCAGAGAGAGAGGTGTGTGCGTGCTGAGCAGAGCAAACGCAGAGAGAGAGAGGGGTGTGTACGCGCTGAGCAGAGCAATTGCAGAGAGAGAGAGGTGTGTACGCGCTGAGCAGAGCAAATGCAGAGAGAGAGAGGTGTGTACGCGCTGAGCAGAGCAAACGCAGAGAGAGAGAGAGAGAGAGAGAGAGAGGTGTGTGCGCGCTGAGCAGAGCAAATGCAGAGAGAGAGAGGTGTGTACGTGCTGAGCAGAGCAAATGCAGAGAGAGAGAGGTGTGTGCGCACTACGCAGAGAGAGAGAGAGAGAGAGAAAGAGATGTGTTCGTGCTGAGCAGAGCAAACGCAGAGAGAGAGAGGTGTGTGCGCACTACGCAGAGAGAGAGAGAGAGAGAGAAAGAGATGTGTTCGTGCTGAGCAGAGCAAACGCAGAGAGAGAGAGGTGTGCGCGCGCTGAGCAGAGCAAACGCAGAGAGAGAGAGAGAGAGAGAGAGAGGGGTGTGTACGCGCTGAGCAGAGCAAACGCAGAGAGAGAGAGGTGTGTACGCGCTGAGCAGAGCTAACGCAGGGAGAGCGAGAGGTGTGTACGCGCTGAGCAGAGCAAACGCAGAGAGAGAGAGAGGTGTGTACGCGCTGAGCAGAGCAAATGCAGAGAGAGAGAGGTGTGTACGCGCTGAGCAGAGCAAACGCAGAGAGAGAGAGAGGTGTGTACGCGCTGAGCAGAGCAAACGCAGAGAGAGAGAGAGAGGTGTGTACGCGCTGAGCAGAGCAAACACAGAGAGAGAGAGGTGTGTACGCGCTGAGCAGAGCAAACACAGAGAGAGAGAGGTGTGTGCGCGCTGAGCAGAGCAAACGCAGAGAGAGAGAGAGGTGTGTGCGCGCTGGGAAAGAGTTTATTTTGAAAATTTGTTTCTTCCAAATCATCTGATCCTTGATTGACATTTTTCTGCCAACAGAGGACTTTACACTTTACTCAAATATATTAAATATTTTATTTGGTATTACCATGGGTTTTTGACATTGTACCATGCTAATAATTTTTTGGACATACATCATGAATATGTAAATGATTCAGTGGTGTCTGATCCATTGTTTATATCACATTGTACCACGGTAAAACCACAGTAATTTTTGTGAGGATAATGTCATCTTTTATAAGTTTAATAATATTAGGGTAGGGTGTATATGCCTTTATTGTGTTTTCTGGTTGATTTGTGCTGTGAAGTGGATAGATCGTGTAAGTTTTCCGTCTGTGTTTAGATTCTGTAGGACAGCGTTTGCCTGAGATACCGTTACTCACGCAACGAGTACAAGCAATGTTACAGAATGCACTTTATTGATTTATCTCTTTGTACTTATTTGTTTTGTTTGTATTTAACTTTTAGTGAAATATTTTTGCCCTTTTTGATTATTAAAAACGTTTTTTATTTATTAGTATATTCACTTATATCATTGTTTATTTACATTTTATTATGATTTCTCACCTCAGGCAATGATAAAAACTAATGCAATTTAAAAAGTGTTATTAATAATAAAGTACAGTAATAATAATTAAGCATATTCTTTGTTTTGTGTTGTCTCTTCTCTTGTATGTATTTGTAGATTAATGTTTAAAATATAAATTAAATATTGTGTAGTTATAGAAGATTATATGTTTGCTGTTAAAATATTGTGTGTGTGTATATATATATATATATATATATATATAACTGAAATCTGTAGGCTACATTTGGACTATGGCAGTGATTTCTCTTAATTTAAATAATAAATCATATTTAATTATAAGCAACACATAATTAAATAGTAATTTATATTTAAATAATATTAATAATCTTCTATTTTGATGTACAGTGTAAGAAAAGTTACAAAATATATAAATAAATGCATACATAGATTACACAGATTTGTAAATAAATAAATAGATAAAAATATATCATGTCATTATATTGTTTGGAGCATGAACAAATTTTGTTTTGAAAAATTATAGTTTATTCATATGTTTTGCAATATGCTTTAAAAAGTCCTGACCAATTTTTTTAAATAAATAAAAATACATTTGATATAATGGAAAACTGGTTTATGGCTATTTTACACACATTTTGCATAAAGCATAAAGCAAAATGGTTGGATATCAAATCTTTCTGTTATGTCTTTCATAATATAGCTGAGAATATTTTTATACAAGATTTGGTAGCCAAATTTAGCCAAGATTCAATTGCTTGAGACATTTGTGACAATAATGCACCAACATTTCTATAATAACATGCATGCTGTGGCAAATACAGTAAATATGTGAATTTCAGTTACATGAAATGAAGGTTGATTTTTTTTGTTTTTAAATGAAACAAAAACAGAAATGTGTTGGTTTTTAACAGAAAATGTATCCTGAGTGAACTTTGCTTAGCTTTAAAAACCACTATACTGCCCCACATTTACATATTCACACTAATATATATGCACTGACATATATGACATTTTATCATAAGCATCTGAAATTGTGACAAAAAACATGTAGGTCAAAATAAAGACATTAAAAATTATATTTGGACATTTCGATGATTTCCCTGATGCTTATGAATATGAATATTGCCTCTCATCTGCTTGTGTCCAGCGTGTTTGCTGAGATGTTCATCTCTTCATGGTCTTTGATGTGACATAGAAATTAATTTCTTCCTTTGATCTGAGATCTTATTTCTGTATCTGTATATTGATTAAATCTGTCAACAACCTCTTGTTCTGAGCATTTTCTCTGTTCATATTGATGCCCAAGCTTCTTGGAAGTACTTGACTTTCGAGCACACTGCTTGAAAGATTGGAAAATAATGTCTACTTGAGTTGTTTTTCAGACTAGTAGCGGCCTGTGCTTCATCTGTTTCCCTTCTGTCATGAACCATTAAAGAGCACCAAAATCCGGTTTATTTTATTATCTCATTATAAAAGTAGCACCATTTTAAAGCTGTGACCTTGTTTTGTATTAAAAGTAACAAAACACAAAGCTTGCTGTGATTATTAAATGGTGCGCTATAAATAATGTTTGGTAAAGATCATGCATCATCAATATCAGAATAGGTGAAACGACTTGTGTGCATGAAATAGAACAACCCAATCTCATGAAACTGCGTATGAATATTACGCCAAATAAAAATGAAACCTTGTGGTATTGATACGAAAAAATGTACTTTGGCGTGTATATGCTACACGATGGGTAGTCTTAGCGCTGTGGGGTAGATAGATGCTTATCATATGTACGCGAAAACTGCATGCACTTACACGCCAACAAATTTCATATCATATGCATGCGAAAACTGTGTATTACATGCACGTCAAACACTTTCGTATCATATATATACGCCAAAGTCCGTTTTTTCATATCAATACCACGAGTTTTCATTTTGATTTGGCGTACTATTTATGTGACCTTTCATGAGACCGCTGCAACGAAGTCAAAACGTGCTGTCGGAGAAAACTATATTGAGATAATTAATATTGTTTCTCCCCCAGCTAGTATCATATGGTACAAGGTATAAAAAATAGACATATCAAGTAAATATGCATGATTCAGTATTGTAGTTGATATTAGTCTTAGCAAGCTCTGAGAGATGCACAGAGACGGCTGTTTGATTTGCTCTAATTTCATGCATACAGTTTACACTCATTCAATTCTCACATTAATTATTAGTGATTTTAGAGGTTGTGTAATATCGTGCTATGCCTGGCTCACCTGTTATCCAGCAAGAAAAGGGTGAAACAGCACAAGCTGCCATGTATACTGTGTTGTTACAAATGTTTCTTGTTCGGACTGCAGGAAAATCTGATCTTTTCAGGCAGACTGTCTCCACTATTAATTGCAAATTAACAAATCAGATTTGTACGTTATTTATTATCAGATTGCACTTTAGTTTTTCATTAATTCTATGCAGAAGTATTTTTTGTTCAGATCAAATTGTTATGACATTGTATATTACAATTGTAAACTTAAACTGTGAACCGTTAAAGCAGGGTCTAAAAATATATTCTATTCCTAAAATAAGAAATATCCCAATATATCGCCTTGCTTACAGTATCATAATATATCGTATCACAACCCCTGTATCGTGATACGTATCGTATCACCAGATTCTTGCCAATACACCGCCCTACTTGATATAGTCTGAATATACAAAAAAAATGCTGGCAGTCTGAATTAATTCACTATATTCCCTATATTAGTGTGCTATAGTGCACTGAGTTGAGTGAATGAAAACAAGTGAGTGAATTCAGACACTGACAAACACCTGCTGTTAACAAGCAGAATCACTAAGAACACAACTACAACAGACTTCCAGCCACACAGCCTTATGAAATCAACTGGAATAAAAGAAGACATTACATCTGTCAAGATCTCAGCAGAGTAATAATGTTCACAAACAGCATTACCGGTTTCATTATTTTTAGCCAATTTGACTCTACTTTTGTGAAACGTCTACAAAAGATCTTATGGAGAATTAACTGAGGTTCAGAGGTTACTGTCCTTTTATTGAAAATTGTTTCATTTAAAGATCCCATCATTGCATTTAATGATTAATGTTTCCTTTAATTGGGCTCTTGACTCTTAACCTTTAAAACATTTTTCTCTGGCTGCTGTAACCGTGTGTTTGAAAAACACATTCTTAAGCTGCAAAAAAAGCCAAAGTCAAATAAAATCAGGTGACAATGGTTATATGTTGATACTGACATCAATAAGTGGCCTGATTTGTTGATCTAACGTCTGTTGTGTCTTTAATACATTTACATTTTGCCCAGTAAACCGTGTGATACTACAGTGTGAAATCTGGTGATGTAGCAACGATCAGATGTTCTGAAGGTCTTTTTACTACGGTGGCACCCAGCATGCATTGCAGCATGAAGCTTTCCTTTTATTGATTCAAGATTCAAGGTTTTATTCGTCACATACTCAATTATACAGAATATAATCAGTAGTGAAATGTAAGTCAGATCAGGTCCGCTCAATGGACAGTGCAAAATATGTAACACAACACAAGATGATAAACATGAACATAGGTAAATGATAATAAAACAATAAGAAGAAAAAATAAAGAGTAAAATGTGCAATACAATTAAATGTGCAGGACAGTATATTGTGGACTTAATAAATAATAATATAAACAGGGATGTGCAAACAGGTTGTACTAGTCTAAAGCAGAGTCAGACTGGTTCCAGTGTGTAATGAAGGGTCAGTGACGTTATGATCCATTTGCAGTTTTATTCACACAATAGAAGTAGTCAGACAGGCGATGATCATACAACAGTATCAAGGGCAACGTAGATAAGGCAGAGGCATAAACGGAGACAGAGCAATGGGTCGAGGCAGGCAGCAGACAGAGAGAATAATCAATAGGCAGGCGAGGTCAATAAGGCAGGCAGCAAACGGTCAGAGGAGAATAATCAGTCCAGGTAATACACAGGTAATACACAAGTAAACACAGGGGATAAACGCTCGGAAATGTTAGCAGTAGCAAAACAAGACTTCGCGACGAGGGGATGGAAAGCTCTGGCTAAATAGCCCGGATAATGATCGGCACATGTGCAGGTGATCAGTCTCAGGTACGGGGTTTATTGGAAATGGAGTCCGTGGGAACCGGTTAGTACTCGTGTGATGTTTCCCTCTGGTGGCGATCGGAGGGAGCCACAGAGGCTGGATTTGTGACAGAGCCCCCCCCCCCCCCTGCGAGCGGCTCCTGACGCGAGGAGGCAAACGACGCCGGGGCCTTCCACGTGGTCTCGGGGCTGGCTTTTCCGGATGGGTCCTATGGAAGTCAGAGGTGAGAGAGGGATCCAGAATGTCCTCGGCGCTGACCCAGGACCGCTCCTCCGGGGCGTACCCCTCCCAATCCACCAGGTACTGAATTACCCGGCCCCGGCGACGGGAGTCTAGAATTTCCTGTACTCGGTACACCTCCTCGACGTCTATGATGATGGGGGGGGGGCTCCGTGGTCATCAGCCTCCTCCTGGTCCTCCGCTCCTCTCGAACCACCAGCGGGCTTAAGCAGAGACACATGAAAGGTGGGTGAGATACGATAATTGGATGGTAAGGCCAAACAAAATGAAACAGGAGTTATCTCTCTAAGGAGGGATACGTTTTTTGAAGGGACCCACGTACCAGGGACTGAACTTCTTGCAAGGAAGCCGGAGACGAAGATCACGGGTAGATAGCCAGACCCATTGGCCGGGACGGTAGTCAGGATTAGCCCGCCACCTATGATCAGCCTGTTCCCTGGTGCGTCGAATGGCCCGCTGAAGGTGGACATGAGCCTCATTCCAGGTCTCCTCGCTCCGCTGGAGCCATGAATCTACAGCCGGTAATTCTGAGGGTTCCCCGGACCATGGGAATAAGGGAGGTTGGAAACCCAGCACGCATTTGAAAGGGGTGAGGCCTGTGGCTGGCTTGCAGAGGGAGTTCTGGGCATACTCGGCCCATAAGAGGAAGCGACTCCAGTCGGCCTGATTGCGGTGACAGTATGAACGGAGGAAACGGGTGAGTTCTTGATTTAAGCGTTCCACTTGACCATTGGACTGAGGATGGTAACCGGAGGTGAGACTGACATTAATGTTGAGCTTCTGACAGAAGGCAGACCAGACTCGGGAGGTGAACTGAGGTCCTCGATCAGAGACTATACCCTCGGGGAGGCCATAGAAATGGAAAACGTAGTTGCATAGGTTCTCAGCTGTCTCAAGGGCCGTGGGCAGCTTGGGTAGAGTTATGAAGCGACATGCTTTGGAGAAGCGATCGATCACTGTGAGGATGGTGGTATGACCCCCTGATAGCGGTAAGTCCGTGATGAAGTCAATCTTGTGAGACCAGGGTCGTTGTGAGACCAGGGTCGTTGTGGAATGGGTAGAGGTTGTAAGAGACCGGCAGGTAGCTGGTGGCCGTTCGAAGTTGTTCCAAGGCTGATGGGACTAGTGGCAGAGGGTAACGGAACTTGACAGTGAGATCATTGAGAGATCGGTAGTCGATGCACGGACGGAGTCCTCCGTCCTTCTTCTTCTTGAAGAAAAACCCGGCTGAGGCAGGTGATGTGGATGGACGAATGAAGCCCTTAGCTAGCTCCTCCTCAATGTAGGATTTCATGGCTTCGGACTCTGGTTGTGACAGGGGGAAAACTCGGCCCCTGGGTGGGTGTGAATTGGGTTGCAGTTCGATGGCACAGTCATTAGGACGATGAGGAGGTAATTGTGAGGCTTTGGTCTTGCTGAACGCCTCGATCAGATCGTGGTACTCCACCGGAAGTCGATTTGTAGAGAGAGGTGCCGTAACCTCACCTCCCCTCTGAAGAGTTAGATCCAGACAGCGCTGGCGGCAGCCTTCGGACCACTGAGTTATCTGTTTATCGGGCCAGGAGATAGTCGGGTTGTGTTTTTCCAGCCAGGGGAGTCCCAGGATGATAGGGGTTAGCGGTGATTGAAAGACGAACAGTCGGATCGTCTCCGTGTGAAAGGCTCCGGTGCACAGTGAAAGATCCTCGGTGGTGAATTGAATCCGTCCAGAGCCTAGTGGACGTCCATCTAGCGCTGCCGCTGCCACTGCCAAGCGAGTCACAAACAACAAGGGGAATTCTGTGAGTCTTAGAGAAAGCGGAGTCAATGAAATTACCCGCTGCCCCGGAGTCGATCAAAGCGGTAGTCTCAGTAACCTCCCCATTTACCCTTAAGGTGACCGATATTTCCAGGACGGAGGACATAGTGGAAGTCCTACTCACCGATGGAGGGTTACGAGGCGGCCGAGTGGGACACGAGGCTCTCAGGTGTCCAGGGAGACCACAGTACAAACACAGGTTGTTTGCGCATCTTTCTCTCTCTCTCCTCCGTGCTGAGGTGAGTGAAGCCTAATTGCATGGGTTCAGGTTCGGGTGGAGATGTCACCCGAGGGGAAGCGGGGCTGTCGTCGTGAGCGAACAAGGTTATCTATCTGAATAGCCAGGTCGATGAATTGGTCTAGAGATCTTCCCTCGTCGCGGCATGCCAGCTCTGACTGCAGCTCCATGCTGAGTCCCTTACGGAAGAGGAGTTTAAGCGGATCATCTGCCCACCCGGTCTGCGCAGAGAGTGTGTGGAAGAATAGTGCAAAGTCAGCTGCTGTACTTCTCCCTTGACATAGAGCTAATAACTACTCACCCACCTCCTTGCCCCCA
>QVTF01003023.1:70000-85000 GCA_003573665.1 Oxygymnocypris stewartii | reverse complement strand
ACAATCTGATATATAATCCGATTAAAAGCTCCACAATTAAGAAGAGCGTCAGAAATTAGTTTATACTCATTGTGTCCCTCTCCACGGACATCTTTAGTAAAAGGCGTAAATTTAGTAATACAAAATGAAGACATTAAAACTGATATTTGGACATTTCGACGATTTCCCAGATGCTCATGAGGAACTGAATATTGCCTCTCATCTGCTTGTGTCCAGCGTGTTTGCTGAGATGTTCATCTCTTTATGGTCTTTGATGTAACATAGAAATTAATTGCTTCCTTTGATCTGAGATCTTATTTCTGTATCTGTTCCATTAGATGTATATTGATAAAATCTGTCAACAACCAGTTGTTCTGAGCATTTTCTCTGTTCATATTGATGCCCAAGCTTCGTGGAAGTACTTGACTTTCGAGCACACTGCTTGAAAGATTGGAAAATAATGCCTACTTGAGTTGTTTTTCAGACTAGTAGTGGCCTGTGCTTCATCTGTTTCCCTTCTGTCATGAACCATTAAAGAGCACCAAAATCCGCTTTATTTTATTATCTCATTATAAAATTAACACCATTTTAAAGCTGTAACCTTGTTTCATATTAAAAATAACAAAAGACTAAACTTGTTGTGATTATTGAATGGTGCGCTATAAATAATATTTAGTGAACCAACTAATCTGCATGGGCTTCTTTGGTAATGATGTAGGGTACTCATATGTGACAAGGCTTTCAAAACCGATGCAGGCCAAATCTCCAATCTTCTCCATCTCCAAATATAGGCTCCGTGTCGAGTCGCGGTGCAGAACTTCTCCACTGCACAAGAAAAACTGTTATATATTGTGAGGCTCCTTGCTGTAGTCTAGGCCGGCTTCGTTTGAATACTGTATGAATACTTAAAGCGGGACGGAGTGAAACACAGACATTTGCGTTTCATTCATATGTTCAAAACCACTCATAACCCGCTCAACCCAGACACAGATTTGCATAGGGCCCCTAGAAGCCTAAGATCAGCTCTGGTATGAATAACTAAAGCATTTCCTTCACCGGTTTTCCACGTTATCGTTGTGTGCCATGTTAAAAGTGATGCAAAACACCATTTGAAATCGGATTTGAGCCGCCAGAGCATTCAGACTGAGACACATCTGTAAAAACGCTTTTCAAACCACCTCCAAATGTGTTTGAATAAGATGTGAAAAAAAGCAGATGTAATATATAATTCAAAAATGTCCCCTGATCTTGACATCATCATGATGGCAGCCTCCATTTTAGAAAAGTCTGGATTTAGGCTGATATGTCTGTGGTGTTACTGTCTTTTCTGGTAACACCACAGAGCCTGTAGTAGGCTAAATTGCAATATAAAGTATGTGGTGTTATATTACGTCTGTGGTGTTACTTCAAAAGCATGGTTGGTTGATGTTAAGTAAAGCAATGAGTGTTTGCACATGTGAGGCACTGATGAATTAGTGTCTATTTTGCTTGGTTGTGTTTGAAAAAGTAAATCAAGATACTTGCTGTTAGATTTTTGTGTGTTACGTATAGGCTAGAGAAATGTGTGTTGTGTTTTGCAAAAGTGTTTTATGAAATTGAAAACTGAGTCGAAACAAATCAAAACAAAACTCAAATGTGTTACTAGTAGTAACAATAGAATTGTAGTCACTATAGAAATATGTACCCAAAGAATAAACACTAGCATCTAAAGAATAAGTAGACTAGTAGCTAACGAATTTACTAGTACACAATTGAATAAATATTATTATCTAAAAATAAGTACTGGTAGCATGAAAATAGACACTAGTACGTTTAAACATTTAAAGTTAAAACAGCTTGCCATAGTCACTCAGTTGACCAATCAGAGAGCGCTGAGGAGCCAGACAGCCAATCAGAGGACAGATTTAAACTTCCATGCCGAGGGAAGAAGGAAAGGGGCGGAGTTACAGTCAGGCAGTGAAACCAAGGCCGTTGGGTCGCAGTATGTTTGTAGTGCAGAAAGTTTCCATCTGAAATCTTGTGATATTCACAATGACATGACAGCTAAACCAGCCTTTATGGTAAGTATTTTTCTACATAATTTAAATATAGTTGCCTTCGTGGCGGAAAGTCCCTCGTCTAATTATCCGAGAGGCGAATCTGGGGGGGGGTCTCAAAAAATATTGACTGTGTTATTTTGACGTGCAATTTCAGTTTTGTGTATTGTGATCATCGTGGATTATTATGTGTAAAATTGCAACAACAAAAATCGTTAATTAATGCTTGACGGCGATTTAAACCTAACTCACTTCAATAAAGATAATTAGGGCTATATGAGCATCTGCTGTCCTCGATTACGCAGCGCTCTTGTTAGGATGACAAAAAAAGCTGTAAAAGTCTGCTCTGCCTCAGCGGCAAACAGCGCTCGTCAATGTCAAAGTATTTCAAATCAAATCAAAGTAGGCGGAGTTTAGCGTTCACAGATGCTGAGCACGCGACGAAGCGTCAGCTTAATAAAAGAGAGCGAGGTAAGATGTTTAGTCAACTGTTTTACGAAAGAAATGTTAAATGACCGACAATTACAGCTTTCCTGTAGCTCAACTGGTAGAGCATGGCGCTAGCAACGCCAAGATCATGGGTTCGATTCCCAGGGAAAGCAAGAGCTGATAAAATGTAGAAACTGTAACTTGAATGCAATGTAAGTCGCTTTGGATAAAAGCGTCTGCTAAATGCATAAATGTAAATGTAAATTATATTCAGTGACGCAAACTACTCGACTTGTTTCTCAAATATGCCCATTTTGATAGAGAAAGAGAAGAAATGTGCATGTTTTAATTATCTGCATCTGTTTGTCCCTAAAAACAATTAACTGTGAATTTAGTTCTACTTCAAAAACACGTCTACTACTGTTGAAAAATAATAAAACTGTATTTTATTAAGACATAATCACAAAATATTTTCTTTTTAATAGTAGGCTAAATCCCCTTTATTTTTCAACATGTAAATGTTTAATTTTCATTCATTAAAATATAAATTAAATCTATGTTTCATGCCTTAATCTGATAACCAGTCAAATTTAAATACACAACACAGAATTTCTGAGGAAAAAAACTATTCATAAGGCTACTGTAAGAGTAAAAAAAAATAGTTTGTATGCATTCAAATATTAAGACGAGCTAAAACATAATTTGGCAACAATAAAACATAAGGTGAGAAAAAATATAACATTTCATACGGCCCTAAACATGTCATTTTTGTTACACTTTTAATAAATTAGTGTTAAATTGTATAAGTTTCATGATTTTAATTAATTAGACATGCTTTTTGATAAATACAATTTAGTTTGATCATTAAAAAGGAGTCTATAAAATGAAAACGGAAAAAAACGGAATCTAGAAAAATTGAAACGGAAAAAAATGAATTTAGAAAAAAAATTAAATGGAATTTGGGAAAAATTAAAACGGATTTCATAGGGCCCTACATATATATAATTGCCCCCCCCCCCCCCCCAATGTTTAAGACATGGTTATGGCCTTGCTATATAGTGCTTGCATAAAGCAAGTAGTGCATACACTTGTAGCTTTTATGTATCTTTGTAAGCCCATCGCAAGTGCACACAATCCCCCCGTTATAAAAAGAAAGAAAGAAATGGGCTCCCCAAAGTGCACGGTATAATTCGAACACTGCTGGCGAGTATCCTTGTAAGCATTGTCATTTGTTTCTTAATGTAAACACTTGCGAAAGAGAAATGTTTCCAAAATGAAATTCTGACCCTGCGTTTAACTGAGTTAAATAAATGAAAATAGTGATGTGATATGTTCTCTGTGTGGAGTAAACGTCCTTACACACCGAGTCAGAAATCTTTGTATGCGTTTTTGCGTGCGAAAATTTCGGACTACAAGGACCTTCACATCTGGTGCAGTTTCAGCTTGTATTAAAACAAAAAAGCAAACAATAGTATTAATAGTCATTCATTTTAGTTAACATGCTATGATAATTTGAACAGATTTTTATTCTTATTGTCAAATAATGTAAAATTAGGTCATGAATATTGTCTCAAAATTCATGGATAAGTCATGGAAATTTGTTGGTAAAAGTGTGTACGAACCCTGTATATAACTATTAATTCATTTAAATAACTTTTAGCACGTACACTGCTGATCAAAGGTTTGGGGTCAGTAAGATGAAGATGCATTTCTTGGATTAAAAATACAGTAAAAACAGTGAAATATCATAATAAAAATAGCTGTTTTCTATGTGAATATATTGTAAAATGTAATTTTCTGTGATCAAAGCTGTATTTTTAGCATCATTACTCCAGTCTTCAGTGTCACGTGATCTTCAGAAATCATAATAAAATGCTTATTTTCTGCTCAATAAATAATTAGAGGTCGACCGATATTGAATTTTACCGATACCGATAGCTAGGTTTGACCATACTTGCCGATAACCGATTAATTAACCGATAGTTTTTAAAATGGATACTGGATAAAAAATAACTTTATGAACTTTATTACAAAAAAAACCTCAGAACTGAATCATGAAACTGTGCTATATTAAATAAATATGAATATATTAAGAAATATTGAGGTAAATTAAAGACATGCATTTAAATTGAAACAAAAAGTAACATCCGAAATAAATAAAAAAGGCACTCCAAATAACAACAAATTTTAACTTGAGAAACGTAACTAGTCCTTTTAAAGTATTGCAAGAGATTCAAGTGTAACACGGTCCATTTCTAGTTCTATTTTAATATTCAAAATTAAGAAGCCTCAAATTATAATGGCTAAAGCAGAGCTGGTGTGGATGTTGTTCAGTGAGTGGGCTCCTCCTGGGTTCATAAAGCATGCCCACTTTACTGAACACCCTTTCACTAGGCACAGTGGATGGCGGGGGGCACAGGACTTTATTTGTTAGACGTGCAAGTGTTTTAAATCTGGTTAAATTTGTCTGCCACCACTGCAGGGGCATGTCACTTCTTTCAATGACAGGCTCTGACAAATAGCACTCAAGCTCAGTCTCAAAGCTATGCATCCCGTGAGACACAGCTGTGGCACAAAGGACCCGTGGGATACAAAGTGTTCACTAAAGTGGGATTTTCTGCTTCTTTGTCTCTGGATCCAAACCCTCATACTGCTCAGGTCATTAGTAGAGGGCATGGATTATCTTCTCCGAGCATAGCAAGCTCTCCAGCTTCCTCTTTTAGCTATTTTTTTCTTTCTCATGTGTTTCTTCAGACGCAAAAGCACGGGCTTTGTATCTGGGATCAAGGCGTGTTGCTAGGACAATAATTTGTGTCTCCTTGCCTCTATGTAAATGTTAATTTAGTATTATTCATATTAATAATTATTATTGATATTACTAATATGATTTTATCCCAAAGAGGACACTGTTCTAATGAGGGGAATAAACTGAACTATTATTGTAATCAACTGTCATCCATTTATTCATTTTAATAATCTTTATTCATCTGATTTTACATATGACCTGAGAAAATCGTGTCTATTATTTTGGTTTGTGAGCTTGAGATCTTGCTACATTAAAATGACTGTTTAAATCACTAAACTAAAATCTGCATTGTTTGTAGTGATGCGCAGATGCAGGTGGGCTAATTCACACACGCAACGGTCACCTCTCTCTCACTCTCTCTCGGTCTCTCTCTCTCTCGGTCTCTCTCTCTCTCACTCTCTCTCTCTCTCTCGGTCTCTCTCTCTCTCACTCTCTCTCTCTCTCTCTCTCTCTCTCTCTCTCTCTCTCTCTCTCTGTCTCTTTCTGTCTGAAGTGGGCAGAATGCTAGAGATAACGAACTTCGCTTAAAAATAGTTAAATAAAATAGTTTATTTCACAACGAGAACAGGTTGGCTAGCCTTGCATTATCCCTTATGTTTACTCTTTAACAGCATTTGTACGGCAATATTTAAATGACACCCTGGTCATTCTTGGTGTACCGAAAATGGTCCCACACTATCTACTTCAGTCATTCTCTGGTGGAAATAAAGGATCGCTGTTTGGTTCCTCTGTCATAGTTAATCTAGTGTGTGTAGTAGCCTCCGCGTCTCTGATAAAACGGGCATTTAAAGCTGGTGCACCGTCATGTTTTAACTCACTGGGTATCCCTTGGTGTCATGTTTTAACTTGCAGGGATTCCCACAGACTTCTGCCCGGAGCCCACGGCGTTGACATTTGACGTGCAGGAAAGCAGACGCAGTGTGTACAGGTCGAAACTACGATAAATAGGAATAAAAAAGATAAAAATCTATACATGCTCTACTCCCATAAGTTTGGCCCAGGTCTGTATGTAAAATCTACATTTGACTTCTGAGTAATGTTTAAAAAGTATACAAAGTAATGTAGAAATTGTTTAAAGAATCCAAACCCTGATTAATCACATAAGGTTTACGTTGAAGTGGATGTGCTTTTGATTTTTCCAGGACGAAATGATCTAAGCATGCCTGAGTTGAGTTGTGAGGCATGCCAAGCCACTTGGGCTGCTGGAGTGGTCGACTTAAATCGAAGTGACTACTGGCCTGCGACTCTTCACTTTGCCACAGATGTGTTTTTCTCATTTGAAGAAATGAAGATGGCAGCCCCAGGACTGTCCTGCCAAGCATTTGTAAGAATGCTCGATCAGCGAACTGTCCGCTTTGGTCGTGTGAGTATTGAATTAATTTATCCTACAGTATTGTTAATTTCTTTGTATTGTGGGGTGAAACGTAATATCTATTAATGCTAATGTATTTGTTGTACATTATTAGCTGTTGGTTTCCTTAATTGTAATAGACTGGCAAGATCTCCACAGACAGTTTTCAGAAAAGCTTTTTTGTGTGGGAGGCTGTGCGATATGAGGTGGATAAAATCTGCAAGCAAGAGCGCTTCATCTGTCCTGCGTGCAGCCCAGATATGCTGGCAGTTTCAGTAGATGGAAACCGCAAGCATTACCGTTTTAAGAATGCAGCTAGGTATTTCAAATTGTGTATAATATCACACTGTTGAAACAATATTTATAAGAAAAAATATCTCTTTAATGTGCACCAAGTAAAACTAGATTACAAGCTATCAGAAACTTTTGTGTACCTGTTCTGTATTTTGTATTATTATTTTTTTAGATCTGAAGAACAGGCAATCTTTGAAGACATCTTTATTGCTAAGGATGAAGATGTGACAAGATTTGTGGACTACATTCACAAGACATCCAAACATGTAAAATTGCAGATGATTAGAGTATATACAGGACTACAATTACCTCTTACTGAAGAGTTTGTTTAGGAGAGTCTTATTTTCATCAACCATTTTCCATATTATAGGTCAGTGGAAGAGGTGTTTGTGGAGGGGGAGTGGTCAGCAGCCAGAGAGACCTCCCAAAGATCTGCTAGCAAGGTAGACGAGGAGGGATTGGAGCTTGCGGTGTGTCGACACGGAGTGCTGCTCTGTGCTTTAAATATGTACAGGGGTGAAATTTTTGCCTATCCCCTGTACCTGCAAGAAAAGCTGGCCAGTAGGCAAATCACTTTTCTTTGTATGGATGTGACCTGCAAATATTGGCTCTACCTCCAGAGAGTTGCAAAAAGCTGCCCAGAGCTCCAGCACCTTTTCAACACGAAGCCCTTCCTTTCAGTATTCCATGCCAAAGCCCATGATTTTAAGGTAGGTGAACTTTGCTATGTGATTATCAAAACTGAACATCTGCAAATGAATGTTAAAACTTTCTCAACATTATTATTATTATATATTTTTATTCCTAGTCAGATGAAATGGAGTGGGGCATATGAGGATGGGGCTGGTTTAACACTAGGGGAGGAGGTGGAACAGATTTTTAGGTTTTCTCAACTTTACGGTGGCTCAACCTTTTTTGTGTTTTTTTACAGTGTAGCTCACTATTTACACCGTGTGCCGTCACTAACATGCCCTCTGAGATAGATTAATGTCTTTTCCAAAACTCATCTTCATTTTATAATGCATCTACAACAACCAAAGACAGTGTGTTTAGCATAACATCCAATTAACTGAACAAAACTAATAATTATCAGTTTTGTACACTATGATCTAACTACAAACACCAACTACTCACAGTTATCCTCAGAAACATCTCCATCAGTTTCTCTGTTCGTGGTTTCTCTAGAATACATGTTTAGAAATGCGGTCTGACTGTCATAGCGTTTCTTTTCCTAGATATGTTTTATAGGTCCAATACAATCATACAATATTAGCTTTGTAGTCACTCTCGGCGCTTTGCAGACGAGGCAAAATTGTTAAGCGCATGGAAACATGTTGAAACTGTTTGTCTTTTATGCTGAAGATCATTAAGCATCTGTTTCGGAGGCTTCAGTTCTGAGAATAGACTTTTAGAATCTAAATGAAACTAAAACTCCAAACAAAAGGAGCACGGTGCTCGTTAATATAGGAGTTAAATGACATGTTTCGACATAACTGAAGAATTTAAATCATGTTGTTGTGCAGATTAAACAGAGGACTATAGTGTTAATAATAACCCTGCCCAGATTCTATACACTTTTCAACTTATTTCTTCATGATAGATTAGAAGGTATTAATTATTGAATTTAGGTTGATTCGATGATATTAAATAAAATAATATACTTTATTATTTGAGTGTGTCCGTTGTAACCCACACGGAAATAACCTATATAAACATATATGTTTTAATATAGGTTTTGATATATGTTTTTAATATATGTGACATATAATATAGGAAAACGGCCAATTTTATATGTACATATATGCACGTATATGTTCACCTATATATTAGTAAAATTATTAAAATCCATAGCTGCTAGACAACATAAATAAAAGCCCAAAATGTAGAAATTTACATTTTTTATTTACTTAAGAACAATCAAATAGTACAAGAACAAAAATAAGACAAAAAATTATCTTGATGATCTTCTCAGCTCCGTGAGCTTCGAATTGATAGACGTGCCTATCTGCCCTCGGGTGGCTGCTGGCCACTTCTTCAATGTAGCATCTAGAGAAGACAAAAATAATAAGACCGTATAATAATAATAATATAGTGCTTCATCAGGAACCCAAAGTGCTTACAGTACAGCTGCGATTGGACACATATTTTGGATAAAGGGCTGATCATAATAAAAAAAATGCGTCATGTAAACACGTCAATTGGAAGATTCTGCTAAATCTGAAAGAAATTCTAATTGGAAACATCACCCCGCCCTTTTTTTAGCTGCATCGTTCTTTCATATGCACATGTCCGTCATGGGGACTGCATTGTTAACAGTCACACGGTCAATCATGTGCATCCAAAGCAGAGAAAATTAATGGATAAGAAAAATGTATCCACTCCCGAGTTTTTTGGTTTGCTTAAAACACAAGTGAAGTACAACTTCTGCAGTTGTTTTAGGGAAATTAAGACCGCTCTGCGGTTTTATAGCATTTTTCTGCACCCAACAGTACCCAAAATGCTTTACAATGGCCTCCCATTGACCCATTCACACACACATTCCACCGGCGAGCTGCCATGCTAGGTTTACTCGAAGAGCAATAAGATGTGCATTAAAATCAAGCAAATCAATTACCGGTATAGACAAAATAAGGCACAAACACAGGACAGAAGTGATTAAGGGTGAAGGAGGGATGAATATGATTATTTATTAAAACTTCAGACGACAACAATTAGTGCCATGAGGTTATTTGCAACCCTTATATGTTCTACAAAATAGAGGACTACACACCTTACAGCGCAATACCCCAGAAATGTGGCTTTAGAAGAGGAAAGGTAGGATTAAGAAGTGAGCAAGCGATGAATTAGTATTATTGGTCCCAAGCAGATACAGTAACAATAATGGGTGCCCTACCTTATGCAGTCTCCATTGATGCCTAATAAACATTGATACAAGTAGGCTATGGTTAAAGTGGTGAACTTATAAAGTCTTAAAAGATTTGTTTTCCCTTCTCAACGCATTATGCATTTACTCACCAATAATGGCTGCCTTTTTAATTTGGTCAAGGGCGACCAGCTGCTCCCCATCCCCTCTGGTTGGCTTCCCACCTTAAAGTAATATTTCAAAATTATTATGAAAGGGGGGTAAAATGAAGGTGGAGAAAGCAAGAGTTTTTTTTATACACACATCACGTTTTCTTGAGGTGCAAGGAAATACAAAAATGCCAAGTAAAAAAGCAATGGTATGCCCGCACACAAACATAATTTATTCCACAGAATATGACTGACTTGTTTTTTTTTTTCAAGGACAGAAGAGATTAGGAACATGTTGTTTTGTACCATTCAGGTTGCTTTTCAGCAAAGTCTCCAAGTCGAAGGTGCCCAGCAGCAGATTCCGCACCATGGCAGTAGCAGAGGTGGCAAGGCTCTCCACGCTTCTGCCTGGCAAAACACCCCAGAGCCCTTTATAACTTCAATCTGAAAAATAATTCACATCACAATATTAATTTATTGGCAACTTTTAGAAACTTTTTTATGTTTCATATTGATTATTATGCTTAGCTTCCCAATAGTTAATAGGTTTTTATGTATAAATGCAGATTAATCATAAAGATATGAAACAAATTAATCATTGCCCTAAACGTTATTAAAGGAGAGGAGGAGGAGGAGGACAGGGTGGGGGGAAAGGAAGAGGTTGGATGTAGAGAAGGAGAAAAGACAGTGGGTGGAGAGGAGCGAAGAGGGGCAGGAGGAAAGGATGATTGTCACTTATAACACCAATTGGCTCCTAAAAAGCACACCTGTGTTTTCGCTGAGGTCTCAGCTGTTGCTGCAGTCTTGTTAGAGAAGAAAAACATAGTTAAACTCTTCAACAATTTTATGCATATGTGGCAAGTAAATTACATATTACCACTAACTATCCCAACATATAAATCCCTATAGCTCAGTTGGAGCCTTAAGTAAAATAAGTACAAAAAAATCTGAGGTATAAAAAGGGTTACACACACCTGTGGTGTCTCTCGAAAGCGTTCAGTCACCATGGGACTCTCTTTAAAGGGCTCGGTCTCCTCTCTGGAGTCTTAGAGAAGAAACATAGTAAAACTCTTCAACAATTTTTATTCATCCAAGCAAGCCACTATATATTCTTATTTACAGGGATGTAACGGTGAATGTGTGGATGTGTATGAGCTGTAATGTGAATTTGAAATTGGAAAAAAGGCTTGATTGACAAAATAAAAAAAACGACAAACCATTTTGTTATACATTTCCTTATTTTCCACTATCTTCATACAAGAAAGAATTGACCTTGTAAATGTTTCAGGAAAACGTGTAGACATCATAGCTTTCCATCTCCTCTCACTTATTTGCCATAGTTAAATTCCATAACATGCCAATAACATTTGTTTTTTTTTTGTTAGTTCTTAGTTATTGCTTCTGGTAATAGAAAATATGAGCTAGGCATCATGTATGACAGTTGCCAAAGTGAGATATGAGCTACAAAATTACCAGATCCTGCCATGAGCTATATAGGAGACATATCTTGTATGTACATATAGGGCTTATATGTGGATATAAAGAAGCAATACAGGAGACCTATATGGCCTGTATATGCACATATATGCACCTCAATTTTGCCTATATGTGGCATATATAAGCATATATGCAGCATATATATTATCATATATGTGCATATATACTGCATATAGGTTTCATATATGCGCATTTATCCTCATTAGTGATCGACCGATATTGATTTTTTATAACCGATACCGATATTTATACGTTTATGTACCCGATAACCGATATTCAGAACCGATATTTATTTACTGTTATAAAGTCAATAAATAACAGAGTGAAGTAGGCTTGCCGCGATAGACGTGACGACGGTTATTCTGGTGTTAAGCCGCAACACTGTTACATCACTTGCTCACAGTGGCACCATCGTTTAGATTGTTTTTATAGTAATACAAATACATTCGTTCAGATAGAGGACACTAAAATTAAAACTGAACACGGCTGCTAAATGCAACGCACCGAACGAACGAGAGTCGTGCATCACAGCAGTCTAGGTCTGCATTACCGCGGCTGTCCCGAGCAGATTTCTTACTCCGCTGTTCTTGAAGGACGTGCAATTCTTTCCCTTTTTTTTATTATGCTTATCCTATCATTTTAAATGACAGACTGTGTCGAATTTATTTATTTTTTCTCTGCTGCACTTTTCACTGTGTTAACAGCAAGATGTTAAATGAATTTAGTGTTTTGATAAGACTAATAAAATAGCTATTAGGCTAAACCTTCATTTTTTTCCTATTGTCTTGTAGGCTAAATGTTATCATAAACGAATTATATCCTGACAAAACAAATTATAATAGGGATTACAATTTTTGTATAATTTTCCTCTCTGTGAAACTTTATTCCGTGTTGGCAGCAAAATGTTATTGACATTTATCAGTCAATACATTCAAGACTCTTGACAAGACGAATAAAATAAATACACTTTTGTGCAGACTAAACTTTTATTTGTTAGCCTAGCTCTCTTTCTTTCAGCAGAAATGTGAACAAACAGAATATATCGCGGGAGCGGGTGTGTGCGGAATACAACCTAAAATAGTCCCGCGCAGACCTCTACATCACAGATCAGATTTCATTTATCACGTGAAGAGAGATGACTGACAAGAAGAGTGAGGTGACACAGACAAGAAGAGTGAGGTGACACAGACAAGAAGAGTGAGGTGACACAGACAAGAAGAGTGAGGTGACACAGACAAGAAGAGTGAGGTGACACAGACAAGAGGAGTGAGGTGACAGACAAGAAGAGTGAGGTGACACAGACAAGAAGAGTGAGGTGACACAGACAAGAAGAGTGAGGTGACACAGACAAGAAGAGTGAGGTGACACAGACAAGAAGAGTGAGGTGACACAGACAAGAAGAGTGAGGTGACAGACAAGAAGAGTGAGGTGACAGACAAGAAGAGTGAGGTGAAACAGACAAGAAGAGTGAGGTGACACAGACAAGAAGAGTGAGGTGACACAGACAAGAAGAGTGAGGTGACAGACAAGAAGAGTGAGGTGACACAGACAAGAAGAGTGAGGTGACACAGACAAGAAGAGTGAGGTGACAGACAAGAAGAGTGAGGTGACAGACAAGAAGAGTGAGGTGACAGACAAGACAAGACGCGGAAGAGTTTCAAAACAAAACGTAAAAGCGCCCGTTTTAAGCCTGTTGACTTCTGAGTCTGACATTAATCTAAGTCAAGGAGAAAACTCACCGAGATCTACCAAGTGAAAAGTAAATAAATGATAAAATACACATTAAATAAATAATTAAAAAGGCTTGTTGTGATGTATCTTTGTTGCATTAATTTAATAATAATAAATAAAATAGTGTTTTATTATTATTCTCTATTCACGTCGCTGTATTCAACTATATACTGAGCTGTATTCAACTATATACTGAGCTGTATTCAACTATATACTGAGCTGTATTCAACTATATACTGAGCTGTATTCAAGCAGAAATATGAGCGATCGAGAGCACGCATACACGGTTCGTTTGCGCATCATTTATAACGGACATTACGCACGCCTAATGCACGATCATGTCACTGTAATCAGCTTTACCATGATTACAAAACTTGCCCATCCAAACTTGTGTGTACTAGTGTGACACTGGCTTCTGTTATCCAGCGAGAGCAGTAGTTTGTGTATCATGTTCTCATACAGCGGTTCAGTCTGTATTCACAGCGCCATGAGAACCGTATTTCTCCTAAACACAGAATACGTAGAGAGGTGAATACGATCTATTACCCCTGATCTAAGTGATAATGTTTGAAAAAAAAACATTCGTTTCTCATTTATTTGGTTCCACAGTATTTGCTGATTTTTATTTTAAACACTGCTTGACGCCGAATTGCTGCTGATATTAAAGTCAAAATAAAACGCGCATGGCGCTTACAGGCTTATTTAAAACCTAAGGAAAAGAGGAAAACTTAAACAAAATATCAACTTCATTTTAAACTACAGTTTTAGGTTTATAAGCTGTTTAATAGGCTAAAGAGTGGATAATAATAATTTACTGGATAATGTTAATTCACTGGATAATATTCTCGCATATTGAAATAAGCTATAACAAACAAAACATTGTATTTTATTGCATTTCTCAACGGGTATATTTTGTCAGAATTCAAATGTTTTTGTCATTCTAGATTATGAAAACTGCTGACAGCGCGGTTTATCTATTTACACAGAACTACTCAAACTGCGATCACTTGTGGAGATAATAAATCATTAATTTTGATAGAGATGTATTTATTTAGATTTTTATTGGCGAAATAATAGTTCTATAGTAAATGTTAATATAATTCAGCGTGTTTCAAACAAGTTAATCTTGTATAAAGTTACATGCGGTGGTTGTGCTGGAGCATTCCTGAGTGTGTGTGTGTGTGTGTGTGTGCGCGCGTGCGCGTGCGTGCGCGCGTGCGCGTGTGTGTGTGTGTGTCCACTGCTCCAAGTGTTTGTGATGGGTCAAATGCAGAGAACAACATTTCACTGCTGGTTATACTCTGTATACTTATGTATGTAACAAAAACAAATTACAAACCGATATTTTATTTTTACAAAACCGATGGTAAAATGCTTAAATATCGGGAAAAATATCGGTAAACCGATATATCGGTCGATCTCTAATCCTCATATAGGTTCTTTCCATGTGGGAAGTTTATTCTCTTCAGCATTAAAGGTATGCCAAGGTAAAACAGAAATACAAACACAAATAATCTGGTATAATTAATAACTATAATTAGTTTAAACTATAATTAGTTACTATAATGTAGCTCATCCTGACTTCTGTTTTTTGTGAAAATCTAATACTAGATAGTTTTATATCTTCAAAGAAACCTCAGTAAATGCAGAATACAGTTTTTTTTAAAGTACTTCGCTGTCGTTTTTCATCAATTTAATGGATCCTTGAATTAAAGTAATTTCTTAAAAATCATAATGACCGCATTCATTTGAATGGTAGACCTTTTCTGTCATTGCAGAGGACAAGTTTATAGTGTCTTTTTAAAAACTTCTCACACATAACAGAGAGAAAACAGCCCTATTGTAACACGGTTCATTGATTTACC
>QVTF01003023.1:0-67500 GCA_003573665.1 Oxygymnocypris stewartii | reverse complement strand
TTCCAGAGAGCCAAGAGTGTCACGAACCAAGAGCGTCACGCCATGTTTCAGAGAGAGCGATTTGCAACTGGCGCGTTGTTTTTCAATAGTCCAACTTGCTCCTCCCCACGGGCGGCTTGTCGAATCCGATGGTTCGTATGGGGCGGAGCCCCGCCCATGTCCAGGCTTGCTGGGTGGACCAACAGTTCTGTGATGTCTCATCACTTTTGGGAGGGATAAACTTTATGGATCTTTATACATGTATAATTATGCAGGGTATTAAAATTTAACGGTCATCAACACAGTCTATCACATCTGAGTCTAGCTTTCTTTAGAGATCAAACACCGCGTAATAATACACACATTACAGTTTATACCGTTTAAAGCATGATTAAAATTCCCACATTGTCCTAAATAATTGGCACTCGAAATCATCACATCATGCCTATGAGGGAACAAGTACACATTAAATATCCATATATTTATTTTGTGTAGTTGCAATAGTTATACGTGTCAAAAAAGGCAAGGAATTTGGTTTTCCTTGGTCCGTCCGACGGAGAAAAAGTCCTGCTTTGTTTTAAAGGGGGGTTTTGAACTATGCTCTGGAATGTAGGCTTGACGGTGTCCAGAACCATTCCCGGAGCCGTCCGTACCTTTGCACGAGAGCGTTTAGTGATGGGATCCGTTGACCCTCTCCACTTTTGCATGGAAGGGAGGACTTTTGGGTAATAATTCACTTCTGTTGCTGGGTTGGAATTCTCTGTGTGTGTTTTCAGGTCGACATTGTGTTACACATCCCCCTTTTGTGTGGAGATGTACCCGATGGAACATCTTCAGGCACTGGAACAAGAGGCAGAGAGAATGGACACACACAAGACACCAACGAGATCTCTATCACTGACTGAAAACTGGTGCAGGGTAATTTGGAAAGGAACAGGTGAGAAACTTGAGAAGACATAGGGCTAGTTTGTTTAGCATCGTTGACAATTGGGTCATTTTGACTGGTTTAATTGTCGGGGTTTTCACGAGACGGTATAGGCATGATCTCAATCAGGTTGGTCACATTCTCGGGTTCGGATTCTAGGTCGAGATTACCACGTCGAAAAAGGCGAGGGATGCCTGACGTGCATTTGTTGAGAGACTCTTGAACGACGTTCACTCGCTTGTGTAGGAGGAAGGCCAGTGTCAAAGTCACAACATATCCTACTATAGTCGAGATACAAAGCGCCGTGTCAGCGGCAGACCAGGACCGAACAATTGGCGCGCCAGCGGGCGGAAGGCGAGCGATAGCTTCTAAAGCTGTGTCAACCGGTGTCAGATCAATAAGCTGCGTTCCTTCCTCCTTGATCCTTTCTTCCAATTCTGGATCGAGGACAAAGGAATGCTGCTTGAAAAAGGGTGAGATTTCGATTTCGGCCTGATACTCGTCGTCGGTGAGGTGATACAATGCTAGTTCGTCAATATGGAGGATCGAGCCCTTAGGGACCGTGATCCATAACGTTTGGTTAGGCAGACTAATGCGCGTAGCGGTGTCGTGTTGATCATATGTGAGGGTAGCCGTTCGGGCTGGGGTGTTCACCAGCCATCGGTTTCCTACAATTTCGGCTTGTGTTACCTCAACCTGAGAACGTGGTGTTGCGTCGGCGGTGCAGCTAGCGTCGGGTCTCATGGCTTCTAAGCCACAGATGCCCTCTGTATTATCGCGTACGAAGGGTTTACTCGGGCAGAGGAAGTGAATGTCTTTAGTGAGCGTACACATCTTTAGGTTTGGAGCCAAGTACAACTGTTCGTTGCTATCGTGATACGCGACGACCTCGGGCGTGTGGATTTTGACATAGGTGTTCCCTTGCCAAAATCCAACATTCACAACATCTTTAAGCCGATAAATATTATTCGCATCGATAATAGGCAAACTGAGAAGAAACGCCAGATCGCCTGCTTCCGGGTCTACGTACAAGGGAATGGCGCTACCCAGGGAAAAGGCGAGATGGGTTTGAATGGGGCTAGGGGGGCCCATGGTGGCCGAAGTTAAGATGTTCTGGACAAGGCTAAGGGGTATCAGATAATGTGGAATCCTACCCATGGCTAGGCTATCGATTGAGGAACTCACTTCGCGTAGCATGTCGGCCATGAGCATAGTTAGGAGTTGCGTTTGGGCTAGATCGCCTTGCACTACTGAGAATAGTTTATTAATAGACTTGATAGTTTGGTTTAGGAGGCTACTATGTGTGTTTAGAACTGTGATCGTGCCATTCAGGGATTTTCCGAAAGTCTGTAGGGCGTGGCTCTGAACTAGGAGCTGTTGTCGTATCCCAGGCATTTCGGCCTGGATTTCCCCCACATGTCGCCTGACAGTAGCTAGATTAACGGCGTTAGCCGTGTTCATGCCAATGTTGAACAGAGTTCCTACAGCCGCAGCAGCCCCCAACAGGGCCCCCAAAAAACGTTTGGGTCGCCGGTTGTACCCGCTGAGGTCAGCCTGGGTTACAGTTAATTTTTGTAATTGGAGCAGCATGTGGTTCACATCTGCTTGGGCATGGGCCAGGATTTCTCGAGTCCAACGGGCTCCAGCCCAAGAGGTGTGGGTGACTGGGAGGGTGTAGTGAACTCTGTAAACATCGCGGGGATCTAGTCTAACATACACCTTTTGGGTGTAGGTTTTACAGTTCGTTATTAATAACCCCGGCTGTTCGCGGAGTACGATCCCTGAGGCTGGTCCGGGCGCTGCCACTTCTGGCTGGGGCATGGCCCCAATCACGCAGAGACACAGGGCGGCGAATCGGAGCATCTTCCTGGTGATTGAACAGAAAGAGGCATAATTAGCGGTGACGATCATACTTTGGCGGATTGTTTCGATCGGTTAACACCAGTTCTTACGACGACCTTATTGACGGAGGTCGCTCTCACTTTCAGGACCTGTATTCAAGGATTGGTTAAGGGGGTTCAAAGTGAGAGAGAGGAAAGGGAAAACACAAAGTGAGACACGATGGAAAGAAACCAAAAAAAAAAAAAATTAAGACAAAAATTCAAAATCAAAATCAAGCAAAACAAATAAAAACAAAATTGAGGGTAACTCCTCGCTACTAGATTGGTCCTAGCAGTGCTGTGGAGGAGAGAATATGGGTTGTGTCTAAGCATGGTTGCTATATGTTTTCCTAACATATCAATACTAATGCTTGTGTGGTGCATATGGTACGTGTGGTGCATATCGGTCTGTGTCAGTGGGTCTGATCTTCCCCCTTTCCATGTCGGCTAGAGCCCAGGGGCTTCTTTATCTGGTTTCGATGGACCCATCGAAGGACTGGCTCGCTGCGCCCTTGTCTGATTTTGATTCGATAGGCAACAGGTGAGAGCTTGTCTACAATCTCATGGGGTCCTGTCCAGTGAGGTAGGAACTTCTTTGACAGGTGATGGGGAGCATTCGGCCTTGGTCGGGCGAAACTGTAGTACCACACTTGATCTCCGACATTGAGCTCATGGTGAGAGGCCTTTTGGTCGTAGTAGGCTTTTCGGCCTTCCGCACTTCGTTGTAGCTGCTGTTGCGCGAAGGCGAAAGTTGTTCTCAGGTGCTGATGTAACTCTTCCAGGTACTGGTGAGTGTTGTAGGCGGTGACGAGGTTCAGGTCACCAGGTTGGTACAGCAGGTGTAGTGGTAGCGTCATGTTTCTCCCTGTCATCATTGTGAACGGGGGTATTCCGGTAGATTGATGGGGTGTGGCTCGAGCGGCCATCAGTACCAGAGGGAGTTTAACGTCCCAATCCTTTTGATTGGTGGCTACGTATTTTTTTAACATGCTGACCACTGTTCTGTTAGCCCGTTCCACTTGACCGGAGGAAATTGGGTGATGGCTTATGTGGAGTTTGGCCTGTATTCCCAGGAGTTTCCATACGTTTTGCATAATTTCAGCGGTGAAGTGGGTTCCGCGGTCCGAGTTGACCCTTAAAGGCAGTCCGAATCTTGAGAAGATATGGTTCATTAACAGACAGGCTGTCGTTTCTGCTGTATCGTTGGGAGCTGGGAGGCACTCTATCCATTTTGTGAATTCGCAGATCACGGTGAGGAAATATTTGTTGCCCCGCGTTGACCGTGGTAGGGGTCCTACCCAGTCTATTTGGAGGTCCGACCATGGGAAGGTCATTCCTTTCCTTTGCAGTGGTGCTCGGTGGTTTGGATTTGCCGGTTGGAACTGGCAACACACCAGGCATCCTTTAACGTATTCTGCTACGTCTTGCTGCATGCCAGGCCAGTATGCCACTTGCTTGAGTGTTTCATAGGTGGCCTTGACTCCGTGGTGTCCTGCGCATGGTGCATCGTGTGCGTGTGTCAACATCATCCCCCTTTGGCCATGAGGGACTACGAGCCTTGGAGCAGTGGGTGGCTCAGGGACATACGTGAGGACACCGTCTCGTAGATGCAGCATGTGCTTGATCGAATGGAGCGTGCGGAGTTCGGAGGATGTTTGTAGGTCCGAGGTGGAAATGGGATTTTCCAAGGGGTCGGACAGGTGTGCTACAATGGACTGTATGGCTGAGTCCGTATGTTGGAGGGTGAGGAGGTCTTCAGCAGCGAACTGAGGCGACAGGGAGATGTGGAAGGAGGCAGGTGTGTGCCCACTCGTGGCACTTTGGCGGCGGGTCACCGCTGCCACAGTTGGGTGGGGTGGGAGGGCATGAAATGTCCAGGACTCTCCCTGTAACGCCCCTGCTTTGGCGAGGGCATCGGTTTGGTCATTTAAGTCTTTGTCTTGTCCTGGTTGACGTGAATGACCTCTGACCTTTTTCCAATAAACGACCATGTCGTGTTCAGTGACGATGGCGTCGCTTGCTCGGAAGAGTTCCTGGTGCTTGACAGGCTTGTTGTTAGCTGTCTTGAATCCATTCCTCTTCCATCCAGTTAGATGGCATATGAAACTTAGACGGGCATAGTTCGAATCGGTACAGATGAGGAGTTCTCTGATTTTGTGGGTTGCAGCCACTTGTAGTGTGATGAGGATGGCTGCTATTTCTGCATATTGTGATGATTGTGGGCCAAGTTTGAGTTGCTGCGGTGGGCACGGGTCATTGTTGAGCCAGACCACACCCGCTCCCGCTTGTAACTTGCCCTCGCGATTGTATGAGCAGCCATCGACATATGCTGTGGGCATTCCTGTACACACATTCTCCTCGAAGTACCGATGATTTGTCGCTTGCGGTCGTGGCAGTTCTTTTGGCTCTGCTGAGGTGTCCAGCGTGTCCGTTGAACAGTTTTGGCATGCCGCAAGCCCGTTTCCCAGTGAGGATTTGTAGTTCTGGGCATATCTTGCCTCCACATCCCGTCCTTGGAGTGTCATTAGCCAGGTAGCTATGCGTGCGTTGGTTACCACGCCATCTCTGATTCGTTGACTGTTGAGGAAGGTAACTGGCTGGTGGCAAGTTTCGATGATGACTTTCTGTGCACCGATGTAATTAGAGAAACGCTGAATGCCCCACACAGTGCAAAGTAAAGCTTTTTCGCAGTGTGAATATTTGCATTCTGGGGGAAGCAGCGTTTTGCTGGCATAAGCGACCACTCGCTTGTCCTTATCATGGAGCTGGTATAGACCCGCACTGAGGCACTGGTCAGAGAATCCCGCGTCCAGATAGAATTCCTTCCCTGGGTCTGGGTAGGCGAGGCATGGAGCAGAGCGCAGGCACTGTTTGAGCTGGCTCATAGCTGTGTCCTGGGCCTTTGTCCAAACAAAAGGTTCGTCCTTTTTCAGGAGGGAAGTTAGTGGTCGTGCGATGTCAGCGTAGTTTTCGATGAACTGTCGTGAGTAATTGCACACTCCCAGAAAGCTTCGCAACTCAGAGACGTTAGTTGGTGTTTTTATGCTTTGGATTGCTTGGGCACGGTTAGATTGTGGCTCAATGCCGTTTCTTCCGACGAGCAGTCCAACATAATTCACCTTGGTTTTGCACCATTGTCCTTTGTGAAGGGCGATTTTAGCTCCCGCTGTTGTCAGCTGGTTTAGGACATGGTCGATTTCTTTGAGGTGGTCTTCCACACTTGAACTTTTCATTAAGACGTCGTCTACGTAGACGAGGTTGCCTCGGACTCTGGCGTCAGGGCATGCTTTGTTAAGGAAAATGTTAAATTCTGCCGGTGAATTGGCATAGCCAAAGGGACACCGTGTGAAGGTGTACTGTCGGTTGCCGAAAGTGAATGCCAGCTTATGTTGGTCGTCGGGGTGGACAGGGATCGTCCAAAACCCGGAGGCGACGTCCAATGTGGACAGGATCGTCGAGCCTTTGATTTTTGGTATTTCTTGGTCCAACTGGGTCATAGGCCATCGTGACAATGGTACTTGCTGATTCAACTTGCGGTAGTCGATAGTGGGCCGCCATTTGCCGTTGGGTTTTAGGACTGGCCATATCGGGGCAGAATATGTACTGTTACAGGGCCGGATGACCCCCTTTTCCAGCATGGAGTCAACAATTTCTTGCACTGGCTCATATGACGCTATCGGAATCTTGTACTGTCGCACAAAGGTGGGTGGTGCATTTGGGTTTGTCGGTATGCGCACCGTGTGGATGTTTGTCAATCCACAATCTAGAGAGTCCTTTGCGAAAGAGTCCTTGTACTTCAGCAGAACTTCTTTGAGTCCTTGGCGCTCCACTTCGTTGTGGAGGGCATCCGCGTCACTCAAGATCTGTTGAATTTGAGTATTGAACCCGGCGTAGGGTTCTTCTGCCGTTAAGTCATTAAAGGGGCTTTGGGCCTCGCTGGTCACCCGTGTAGGTGGTTCTGTCGCAGGCTGGGTTGAGACAGCATAGACAGTGAGGTAAGTGTCATCCATTAGTTCTGAACGGCAGACGCTTTCTCTGGACACTGGCAGGATTGAGGTGATGGCAATGACTTCATGAGGTTTTGTGAATGTTATAGTGTCATTGTATCCATCTGACATTAGTTGGGCTGGTATGGGGCCTATGACAGGTACCATCAGTTCAAAGTCATGGAATGCCTGGTTGATGAGCCATCCCAGGTGGCTGGCTTTGGGAACGTGGATGTCTTGGGCCATACAGTTATTGAACAACACATATATCGCACGAGATGACACTTCAATGAGAGGTGTAGCTTCCAGAGTCAGTCCGAGTTTTAGGCAGGTTCTGGAAGGTTGGAAGAAGCTCAGCTTACTGTTGAGAGTTTGGCCAGGTCGCATGTTGAGGCGGACACTGACACTTTTGCTGTAGGCAGGTATTGTGGCTCCTTGTTCCGTAATCATCGCGCATGCGTCCGGCATGGTTTGACCGGATTGGAGGTTCTTGAGGTTGACTGAAGTTGTCAGTTGGTGTGACAGGGGAGCCCATATGATGTTGTTTACAGTGTCAATGTGAGCATTGAGTCGAACCATGATATCTGCTCCAATGTAGATGTCATGCGGCAGGTCTGGGATGACGAGGAAGTAGTGACTCAGCTGTCTGTTGTTCCATCGTATGTCCAGAGCGCAGATGATCTTGGAGGTGGCCATGGTTGTCGACCAGGGACTGAGAGGGTAACGGCTGTGCTTAGTGACATGTGGTAGACTTTGACAGCTCTGCTTCAATGTTTTGAATAGCTTCAGGCTGATGGCTGAGTTCTCTGCCCATAGGGCTAGTGCTGCCTCGGACACTGATGTGCCATGAACCTCTATCGCAGTCATGATTTGAAGGAGGCCTGTGTTTGGTTCAGGCTCGTGCAGCGAGCAGAGGAGAGGGTCGTTGGCGTTTGTGCTCGGCCCAGACCTGGGCTCTGTTACTGCTTCATCGGTCATTGACTTAGGGGTAGTGTCTGTGACTTGACACTGTGACTCATTGGAGTCTATTGACTTGTAAGGCAGAGGCTCACGGACTTGTGTCCAAATCTTTAGGTGCTTGAAGTCTATTAGGGGTTCAAAACGATTGAGCAAATCTTTTCCAATGAGGAGCGGGTACGTGTTGAGTGTTGACACGTATACAGGATGGACGAAGTCCATGGGTCCCACTGTTAGATGGATTGGGGCCACATGTTTTAGTTGTAAGCCCGTGTGAGAGTATGCTTGTACGTTTAGTTCGCACCTTTGGAGCTTGAGGGTGCCATTAGTCCTCTTCGTTAATTCTTGGACTTCTTTGAGAAGTTCTGTAGACATTAGAGTGATGTCGGCTCCCGTGTCCAGAAGGGCTTCGACTCTGATGTGTCGTTCGATGATGATGGAGAGGTAAAACTTTCTTGCTATACCCTTTTCAATGAGATCGCCTAGGAGTTGAGGAACTGGAGTTTGGGAGGAAATATTTAGGATGTCAGGGCTGACCTGGCGTTCTTCGGAGGAGTGGCAGATGACTAAGACAGCGCTTTCAGGAACTTGAGGATTTTCAACAGCAGGTGTCTGCTGACTGCTGCTGGAATTTGGAGTATTGGGTGCTGAGTTAGTGTTTAACTCTGTTGCTGGATTTTCAGGTGGGGCTTCATGTCCATCTGAAGTTAACGTGTTTATTGTACTCTGAGACTGAAGTGAGGCGGTGCTGTTTTCTGTGGCTGGTTCGTTTGTCTTGTCGCTGCTTTCTCGTCCGTCAGCTAGTCAGGCTGAATCCGGGTTTCCTTTCTTTTCCCACTTCTTATCTTCCTCTTTTCGTTGAAAGAATTCCTTCATCATCATTTCCATCATCTTCTGTGAGTCGAAGTGCGGTGGTGTTTTTCGTTCTTGTATGGACTCAGTTGGAGCTTGGTCACTTTGGAACCTGGGTGAATTCCTTCGTCGATTCCTTGGGCTGGTCGCCTTAGGGTGAGTCTGTCGCTTTCCGTTGGAGTTTCCATTGGATTCCCATGAGCGTTGCTCTCTTGGGTTCCGCGACCTCTCCCATTGCCTTTCCTGAGGCCTTGCTTGGTCCCATGACTTATCCCAGTGTCGTCCAGGTGAGCGTTGACGTCCACGTGGTCCATCCCATCGGTCATACCTCTGTTTAGGTCGGGTTCCAGCGTGTGAGTCTCGTTCTCTGTTGGACGGGGGTGCATTCCACTCCCTGTGTGGTGGCTTAGCACTGTCTTGGCGTTGGGTGCCCTCCAGCGCCAGTTCTTGGTGTTGAGTGTTGAAATCAAGAACTGCTGGGGGTTTTGCGCTCTTTTCTGAGGCCATCTTTTGTTTGCCGTAGGCTTTTTGCACCAAGTCTCGCAACTGCTGAATGTTCATTGTTCGTGGGCATGCGAGAACGCCAAGATGGTGGCTTATGCCAGGATGAAGGTTCCTCAGGAAGAGAGTTTTAAAGTTCAGTTCCTCTTCCATGTCAGATTCGTTACGAGTTCCAAAATATGCTTGTCTGAGTCGACTGTAGTAAGCTTGAGGAGTGTCGTGACGTCCTTGTCTCGTCTCCAGGGCAGCCACTAAGCCTTGATCGGACTCAGGGTCAGCAAACTCTTTAATGAGGGCCTTTTGAAGCCGTTGATAGTCAGTCTTTGTGTTAACAGGCTGCCGGTCAAGGAAGCTGCGCACTTCAGGACTGGATGTCGTTCGGAGTAAGTATAGTTTATCTTTGTCCGTAACGTTAGGTCGCATTTCCAGATGGAAATCAATATCTTGCAGATAAGCTTGGACATTTTGGCTGTTTGGCAAGCTGGGGTTGAATTTTCCGATGTTTCGGGCGAGCTTGTCAAGATCTTTAAGGTCCAAGCCGTGCACTGACCTGCGGCTGGCTGCAGCAGATTCTTTTGGTTCCGTCGTGATATAGCGTTCTTCCGACGGCGCTGGTGAATGTTTTAACACCATCCCCTCTATCGTCGGTTCACGTGTCGGTCTATGAACAGGTGACCCAGTCCTGTTTAACGGGGGTGCCGTTGGTGCACGCCCTGTACTTGACGGCTCCCGGCGTAGTGCATAAGCATGCCTGAGTTCCTCTTGGAGACTTTCAGACTCCTCTGTGACGTAGTCGAGCTGTCGTGTTAGGCGGCTGATCTCATTCCTTGACTCAGCCAAATGAACTTCGAGGGCCTTGATTCTGCTGTTTTTGTCCCTGAAGTCAGTCTTTGCCTTCTCCAGTAGCTTCTCTGCATACTGTAGCTTGTCTGCACGATCAGCGAAGTCCTCTTGGAGCTGCTGCATTTCGCGGCTGGTAGCTTCTAGAGTCTCTTTTAGCCTGTTGGTCTCCTCCTCGGTGTCCTGCTCCACCTCATCGGTCCCTTCCTGTCGTACCTGAGCTTCACGTTCCAGCTGCTCTATGCGTCGTTGTGCGCTTGTCAGCTCCTGCTGGCGTTGTGTGGCGTGCTTGTCGCTCAGTTTGAGGGTGGCGATGAGTATGTGGCTTAAAGAACCGGTGATCTTGGCTAATTCTTTGTGACTGTAGTTTTGACTTGGGTCTTGTCCCATAATGCTTGCGATGCTGTCATCTAGTTGATTCTGTGTCTGATGTTGGAGTGCTTCAGCAGCTTTAGGGAGTATGCTGCCCGTTGTAACACTTAGCCACATTTCCAGTCCTTCCCAGTGACCGACATGTTCTGTTTCGTGAGACATGCTCTGGCGGGTCAGGGAAATCTTGGACCGAACTGACACAGACCTTGAATAGGAAACAAAGCAAAAACAAAACAAACAAAACAAACAGGGGTGTAAATGTGCAGAGTGTAGTGTATGCTAGTGTTGATTGTGTCTCTGTGTTTGTGGTCCTCTGGCAGGTGCTTCTAATTGTAGTCTCTGCAGATAAATTATTGGGCACACACAAGGGCAGCCCCGCTGTGAAGCAGAGAAAGAAAAACACACACACAGAATGGGTACACAAGGACAATAGCACTAAACAGGTCTCTTTTTTTTTTTAATAGCAGATTTTCTTCGTTTCGCTTTGTTAAGTCTGATTTAGAAGGGCGCTTCTAATCAGAGGATTGTAGGCGAGATTTTCTCTTTTGTAATAAGACTGGTATTGCTATTCCAATTTTCTCCTTGGAGGAAAATAACAGCAATGACAGTACTTGTCCCTTAATGGCAGGATTTTATACCGCGACGCTGGTCAGCGTATGTCACGCGTGTTAAAACTTTTGCCGATGTCTATCTTCTCATTGCACCTGCTTTAACCTGGGGGAATAGGATTTCACAATAGAGGGTAAAAGGGTAAACAGTTTTGAATGTAGTTCTCAAGTTTCACATACATCTGTTCAATTGTGACATTTCGCTCTATTCGTGATTTTCCCCGGCCAAGTCTTAAGCAAACAAGTCAAATTGGAAGTTAGTAACAGGGAAAAAGAAAAGAGATTAAGATTTATTCCCAAGATTTAAAACTCAATACGTTGGCACAAGGTGGTGCTGTTGAGTCTATATGCTTAGGTTGGTTTGGCTGTTTACAGGATAAACCAACTGACCTAGGTTGAGGAAACCTTAACTCCCTTTTGGGGTTTTCTAATTAGAAGGTTACGTTTTATGCTCCAGATTGGTGAAAAGTGATTTTGACTGTGTGGTTTCACTGTCACTTCTCCAACACAACACTAGGGGGAGCACTATCTACTCTCAGGCCTAAGTAAAGAGGACTAATTTTAATTTAATAAAATTGTTTTAATTAACCTATTATTAACTTTACTTGAGTCAATCAGCTCACCTAAGGAAATGAAGTATGGCCTACAGATAGAGCCAGACTTGTATTTAAGTTTGAAATTTGGCCTTAAAAATTAGAATTTGGTTTCTAATTAAAATTTATGATGTTATAATTAAAATTAATAGGATTCACTTAGGATTAGAATTTACAAATGCAATCTGCAATTGAGTTGACAAACCAATATTGTTGCAAAATGTAAACAGGAAGTGTAATTAATTATTAAATGTAATTAGAATTTTCGAATTCATAATTAATTATTAAATTAATTTACAGCTTCTAAATCACTAGTTTTGGATTCCCATAATAGTAATTCAAATAATCTCCCAACTTAAGCATTCCTCGTCGTCATTAACATCAAAAAAAAAATTAACAATAAAATAATTAATAACTAATCTGTATCCTACTTGTAAACTAAATTAAAAATTTCCCTCTTGATAACTTAAGGTTCTATTGTAGTGGTCAAATTATAAGGGCGTTTATGGTTCATAAATGGATGCTATTGTTGCTGGAAGCAGGAATTGAAAATTCTATTAAATGAAATTAATTCAAAATTAATTTGTAATCAATTGTGACATTCAATTAACAATTAAAAATTCCTAACAATAGCGCTCATCCATTGATGTGTCATGAAATCATAAAAAGCCATTATAATTGAACTAAATCAACCTCACTATGTTATCAAAGTAATACTGAATTATTTCCTAATAACCCACCAGTTATTAAGCTGGTCCCACAAAAGGTAAAAAGACTTTAATCAGCTGTTATATTAAACCAACCTGTGAACTTGTTAACACTGATGATTGGGAAACATTAACACAGCCAACTTAAAACGTGTTAGTCTTTTAAATGAGAGACTAGAGAGAGAGAATTAGTGTTAGCTGTGAACCACATTTCCACCAACACACTGCATTCAAGCTTTAAATGCTATGTGCTAATCACTAGCCGTAAGGCAAACCGCATTGCATTTGCTACGCTGCTAAACTTCTTTGTTTCAGTTTAGCTTATATGCGGCTAAATCTCCACGTGGCTGAACTGGTCGCTATGACGACCTAGTGCCTGTAGGAGAGAGAGAGGAAAAACCTGTGCTCCAGACTAACCCTTCAGATTAGTCCAGCATTGGTCAGATTTGAATCTTTACAACACATAATCTCACTCGTTTAGGGCGAGATAAATTTACCTACGGGTTACTTAACCCATCAAAGCCTCGGCGGGCTTTTATGCGACTATTTGTCTGTTTAGACCGCGCACATAAACACAAACAATCGATTGCGCAATCTCCCCCTTTCTCAAAAACGACTGGCCACTCCTTTGAGCGCCGTGCGTTTGAATTCACTCGTGAAATCAAATGGCTGAGAATGATTTAAATAGCTATTTTAAACATTCCACACCCGGGGGATTTGAAAATATAGCGGAGTTTGAAAGTGGGACACGCACTTACAAATCAAACTATACAGGCCTTCACTCAGAGTTCAAACGAGGGACACGCTCATTTGTCTCTTTTATGCGCTTTTAGAGCGACTTTTTACTTATTTACTGCAGTTTCATTTCTTGAACTGGAGTTAACAAATACCCTTTTGTCATTCAAACACACTGTGTTTCGCAAACCAGAATGCAATACCGCAAATAACCGCTTTTTCCTGTATTTACTCAGTTTTTCCGGATAAAAGTGAGAAATACCCTTTTGTCTCTGGTTTGATTTTCAGATTAATTCTTTAATAATGCCAGCTTTTTTCCTCCACCATTTGTAGTAAAAATACCAGTTTAATATAGAGCTATTATTTCAGCTCCGGGAATTAGTTATTAAATATTCAATATTGCTTGGTTAACAGCAATATTAATATTTAACTTACTTATACTGTATTAAGTGAACGTCCACCGAACACCAATCTCAGCATATCCTGTCGAAATCGAGCTTAGGTAGCTTTCTCTTTATGGCAAATAATGAACACACTTCAAATCACATGCCAGAGACAATTCTTTATGAAATGAAAAATGGTTTATTCGTAATACTGCTATTCTAACATAAATGGATTAACTGATAAGACACAAAACATACATACACACAAAACATGCATAAGGGATTTTGGTAAGTAATTCCTAAAATTAAAGTTAGCCCTTTTAGCTATTTAAACGCTTGACTTGACCGGCAAAGATCACGACAGATGCCCTAACGCTCTGTTACTGCATTCAGATACAATTTTACCAGTTCAATCAGCAATATAGATGTAGTTAGAGGTACTTGCTTTCGTTGACAATAAGCAGGCTGGAAGGTGTTTCGTTTCCTTCAAATGCGTTGCTCTGGTCTTTGTCCTCGGAGGCCACGTGGGTGGTTCGGGCTTCTTCGGATGCTCTCGGGTGGAAACACGAGAGATGTGGCTGCTGCCGCGTGACGTCACAGAAAGCTGTCCTTTCGTCCGTAGGCGTTCAGCTCGTTATTCTTTGATGTTGTGCCTTCTAGCCTTCGCCTTCGAATAGATGGTTGGTTTAGTCGGTGTCGAGACAAAGTTCAGGTAAGAGCGCGAGCAGGCAGAGAAGTTACGAGCGCAGCTCCAGCGATGTTAAAGAGAGATGTTCCAGAGAGCCAAGAGTGTCACGAACCAAGAGCGTCACGCCATGTTTCAGAGAGAGCGATTTGCAACTGGCGCGTTGTTTTTCAATAGTCCAACTTGCTCCTCCCCACGGGCGGCTTGTCGAATCCGATGGTTCGTATGGGGCGGAGCCCCGCCCATGTCCAGGCTTGCTGGGTGGACCAACAGTTCTGTGATGTCTCATCACTTTTGGGAGGGATAAACTTTATGGATCTTTATACATGTATAATTATGCAGGGTATTAAAATTTAACGGTCATCAACACAGTCTATCACATCTGAGTCTAGCTTTCTTTAGAGATCAAACACCGCGTAATAATACACACATTACAGTTTATACCGTTTAAAGCATGATTAAAATTCCCACATTGTCCTAAATAATTGGCACTCGAAATCATCACATCATGCCTATGAGGGAACAAGTACACATTAAATATCCATATATTTATTTTGTGTAGTTGCAATAGTTATACGTGTCAAAAAAGGCAAGGAATTTGGTTTTCCTTGGTCCGTCCGACGGAGAAAAAGTCCTGCTTTGTTTTAAAGGGGGGTTTTGAACTATGCTCTGGAATGTAGGCTTGACGGTGTCCAGAACCATTCCCGGAGCCGTCCGTACCTTTGCACGAGAGCGTTTAGTGATGGGATCCGTTGACCCTCTCCACTTTTGCATGGAAGGGAGGACTTTTGGGTAATAATTCACTTCTGTTGCTGGGTGGGAATTCTCTGTGTGTGTTTTCAGGTCGACATTGTGTTACATGCATATGTAACAGCAGCATCCGAGACGCAACACACAGTGTAGTTCACACCCTGTACTTACGGTCTCATCATCTTCCCTTGCTCCCCCTCTCCTCCTCACCTAGAACGCACTGAAAACCCATGCAATGTAATGTATGTACAAAAAAGTAACTATACATGTTTGATATCATTTGAAATGTCTCAGTGCGTCTGGTAAAATTGTCTCATTCTCCCAATCATAATGAAAAGATAAAAGAAGTTCTAAAGTATGAGAAATGTAGTGTACAACTTAAAGGTGTGCCCTCCCCCTGATCTTCTATTCAAACCACCTCCTGTATGTAAATAAGCATTCTCTGCCACAGGATACCAAGAAGCCATTTGGTTGCAAATTCTAAAGTCTAATTATAATAACAAGATACCACCATTTGGTGGGCTTATTGAATTATCTGGGTATATAAGGAAACGGGACACAGAGTTCTAGGCGTCTGTAGGTTGACTGCCCACACAATCACTGTGTGTAATTTTCATTGCCAGGTAGTAATTTCTACAAATTCTTCAATTCCTGAATTATTGTTATGTTATGGTTAACCGTTGATTCTATTCTTGTAACATTGGAGTTCTGAATTATTGCTTCGATTACCTGGTCAATAAATTGTAACGTTTGATTCTATTCTGACTGCCTCTAAGATTGCTTTCTCCCTATTAGATTAGTGGATTCGTATATTTCCGCAAGCCTGCGTCAGTTTTAGCGACGGCTAATATCCGGCATCAATTCAAGTCTACTTGGATGCAGAGGCGGGTAAATAATTCCGTTTAGGGACGGCGAATGCCGTCTGGTCAGACTAAACTCGGGTACGTCCATACCTCTGACTTTTGATTTAATGTTACTTTAAACAAGCACTTGACCAATCCGAAGCTATTACAAGTGTGGTACATTGATCTGCTAACATATCTGATAGTGGCCAAAACCCTTTACTGAAGTAAACGATTGAACTAAAGTTCTGAGGGGGCTCCAAGGGGGTTATTCGATGTCTCTGATTGTGTACGTGTGAATTAACGGCAAATCTTAGATACATAACCATAATTTACCTCTGATTGATGACCGGGCCTGATGAGATTGTGTCCGTGAGACCTGTGAAAAACAGGACCTCTGAGCGATATAGCTTCCCTACATCTGAGCGGGTAGAGTATTAAAAAGAGCTGATAAGAATAATCAATCATTCGTTCATATTTTAATGATGCACAGATATCATTAAAACCTTTTCATTTATGGAGTCAGATGAAATAACGAGATAAAATATATAAGAAAAAGTGTTCCATTTTAATCTTGTTGTGTCGTGAAAAAGGAAAGACTGTAGTACGCAAAGGCCTTCACCCGCTGAACGACTGCCGTCATTGGGTCGATCGAGCCGGGCCTTACAATTGATTGATTGATTGATTGATTGATTGATTGATTGATGGTGTGTTTGTTCTGCAGAAGTGTCCAGTCTGTAAGAAGATGCAGGACATCGTCCAAAACAGTGAGTCTGGAGAAGATCTGAGCTCTTACACACACAGTTTATCATGACACAAAAGCAGATTACTTCAGTTTGTAGAGTGAAGTAAGTAAGTTACTCATAAGTGAGTGAAGATCATAGGTCTGCTCTATAATGAAGACTGCATTATGATTGTGTTACTACAGGAACTATTTACAGTCTGTAGAGTTCATGAAAAAAATATTAATTTAATAAACTCATCAGAGAGCTGTGGCCAGATTCATGACATTAAGAATAAGATTATTATATTTTACTTCTTATTTTGTAACTTGCGAAAAAGTTAAGAATCGTGTGTATTCCCATTTATTGCTTGTGTACAATCTTAAATAAAAAAATTAAAATAATTATTCTTAAGACAAATCCTAAATATTGAAAATTATGTTCTTAAAAAATACACTGTTATATTATAAAATAAATTGTTATGATTTACCACTTAACAATTCAAGTATTTGTATTAAGCAAGCCAACCTCATGAGTAGAATATTACAATCAGAAAACTTTAAAACCTGTCATTATATTTAATGTGTGTCTACAGTGAAGAAACACAATGATGAGGGTCTGTTCAGCTAATGATTTGTTTTCCAGAAGAACCCGCTTCAATTACTCACACCACACAGATTTTAATAAAATATTAACAATTAAATGAAGATAGATTAGTAAATCAAACACCACAGACAGTAACAAACTATTTAAAGCAAACACGCAAACCCAGTTTAATGAACGTGATCAGATGATGCTGAAAATACATTTTACAGTCACAGTTTTTCATCTCAAGTCTGATTGTTTGATTCTTATTCAAGCTCTTCTAAAATATCAGTTTCTCTTGATGGACACAAATATTTGAATCACACATTTAATGTTTCTGATGTCATTAAACGCTGATAATAAAAATGAGAGTGTAACTAATAACACTGACAGTGATCAGAGAAACATGTCTGATGTGTTTGATCAATAGCACGAGTGTCATAATTCATAATAATGTGTGTATGGTGCACTCTTGATCATTATGAAGATCAGAATAAAAGCAGCTGTTGATTGTGTCTCATCAGCTCCGGTGATTCTGGATCCAAACACGGCTCTTCCTCGTCTCATAATCTCTGATGATCTGACCAGTGTGAACTACACCGGGAACAATCAACTGCTTCCTAATAATCCAGAGAGATTTGATGATTATTCCTGTGTTAACTCAGGAACACACTGCTGGGATGTGGATGTGCAGAACAGAATGTCTACACGTTCTAGTTTTACTGTTGAACAGGATCTTGAATGTGTGAGAGCTGATCTTGATTATGATGAAGGTTCGGAGTTATTCTCTGATCCTGTAACTAACACACATCACACATTCACAACCACCTTCCCTGACACTCTCTTGCCATTCTTCTCTCTGTGTGTGTGTGTGTGTGCTTGTGTTTGTGTGTGTGTATGTGTGTTTGTATTTTTGTATGTGTGTTTTAACATGTTTGGCTAAATGTCGTCCAGTTTAATTCTGTTTATTCCACTCATACAACTCCTGCTCAATTAAACTCCACGCCTTGTCCTCTTTTAATTTGTCCTTGGTAAAAATGATTTGTGGTGTAATATAACAATGTGTGTTTCTCAGCTTTGAGGATGAACCTCTCGTCATCTATTTCTGGCATAACAAGTGGGTCGTTCTTAATTTGTGGTGTACTTTACAACAGTTGAAATAAACTCTAAATACAATAAATCTTAAAATGTTTGCATGTTTGTATTCTGTAGGGTAAAAACTAACTTAATAGTTACATTTTTTATGTAAAATACATATTTAATTGAGTTTTAAAGATTGCATTTGTAACAGAATATGGATGTTCCTGTCATACCGAGGTATCATGGAATGTAATTGCAAGAATATAACATTTTTTAAATAAATACAGTGGTTATATTGTGAATCTAGATTTTATTAGCTGTGTGTTCATGTGGCTCCGTAGTAGAGCATTGTGTTAGCAGCGCAAAGGTTGTGGGTTCAATTCCGAGGGAACACGCATACTGACAAAAAATGTATAACCTGAATGCATTGTAAGTTGCTTTGGATAAAAGCGTCTGCTAAATGCATAAATGTAAATGTATTTAACATGTACAATGTTATTAAATTGCTTTAAAAAATACATATATTGTTATATTTAATAAAAACGTTGTGTCCCCCAAATTCGTGTCTGCGGTGTTACAAAAATAGATGTCGGCCCTTTATGAAAACAGGGAAATCTATTTGGACTACTTCCTGTGTGTAAAGGTCACTGCAGGTGCTGGTTAATCTGAGGGGTGCACGGGGAGTACATTCTTTCTTATTAATTTGCTTAAAGTTAGCTACATTTCTGACAATTTCATGTGTCGCACTTTATTAGTGTCTGTGGTGTTATGTTGATAACTTGCAGATCTGACATATTTTAATAAAAAATTCGATAAATACATATTAATAATTCAAAAATGTCCCCTGATCTTGACATCATCATGATGGCAGCCTCCATTTTAGAAAAGTCTGGATTTAGGCTGATTTGTCTGTGGTGTTACTGTCTTTTCTGGTAACACCACAGAGCCTGTAGTAGGCTAAATTGCAATATAAAGTATGTGGTGTTACTTCAAAAGCATGGTTGGTTGATGTTAAGTAAAGCAATGAGTGTTTGCACATGTGAGGCACTGATGAATTAGTGTCTATTTTGCTTGGTTGTGTTTGAAAAAGTAAATCAAGATACTTGCTGTTAGATTTTTGTGTGTTACGTATAGGCTAGAGAAATGTGTGTTGTGTTTTGCAAAAGTGTTTTATGAAATTGAAAACTGAGTCGAAACAAATCAAAACAAAACTCAAATGTGTTACTAGTAGTAACAATAGAATTGTAGTCACTATAGAAATATGTACCCAAAGAATAAACACTAGCATCTAAAGAATAAGTAGACTAGTAGCTAACGAATTTACTAGTACATAATTGAATAAATATTATTATCTAAAAATAAGTACTGGTAGCATGAAAATAGACACTAGTACGTTTAAACATTTAAAGTTAAAACAGCTTGCCATAGTCACTCAGTTGACCAATCAGAGAGCGCTGAGGAGCCAGACAGCCAATCAGAGGACAGATTTGAGCTTCGATGCCGAGGGAAGAAGGAAAGGGGCGGAGTTACAGTCAGGCAGTGAAACCAAGGCCGTTGGCTCGCAGTATGTTTGTAGTGCAGAAAGTGTCCATCTGAAATCTTGCGATATTCACAATGACATGACAGCTAAACCAGCCTTTATGGTAAGTATTTTTATACATAATTAAAATATAGTTGCCTTCGTGACGGAAAGTCCCCCGTCTAATTATCCGAGAGGCGAATCTGTATAAACATGATTTCCGCATCAACAAACCTCAGTCAACAACAAACTTATAAAGTCACACTCACACCTGAAATTCACTATAAGTCTCGAAAATAGCTGTGAGATATTGTACATTTGAGCATGGTACCATGGTAATACTACAGTATGAATTACTACGCTGCAACGTTACATTCAGTACCATGGTAAATCTCGGAGTACCATAATAACATCCCATTAGTTTAACGTTACCATAGTAACTTAGTGCCCACTTTAAAAGGAAGATACACTGGAATCAGGTGTATTTAATGCTTGAACACATAGTTATCTATTATTTGTATTATTATATGATCTTGAGTTTGGTGATAATGTGGCTTTGACCTGTGTAAGATTCTTTCAGTCACATGGCTCAGTATTTTTCTCTAAAGAGCTGTGTACTACCTCTGGTGAAATATTAACCTTTATTTCACTGTCCCACAGCTTCGCTGGTACCTGTAACCTGAGCGGCTCGCATCCCTCCTCTGATTGGACAGCAGGGATTCAGAGTCTGCGGACGCCATGGCGGTCATGGATGTGAGTGATGAGTTTGACAGTGGGATGGAGCCCACAGATGACCTCGCGTCGTTTGAAGTGCTCAACCTGTCGAACCCGGGCCTGCTGGATCTGGGCACAGACGTCGACGGACACGTTCAGGAGTCAAAAGACAAAACCACACTCAAAACCAAACTCATTTCAGCGTGGAATAATGTCCGATATGGAGGTGTGTGACCAGTTTTTTTATTTACATTTTGTGTGTGTGTGTGTGTGTGTGTTTGTCTAGCAGTTTTATTTCTTTCAGCTTAAGTACTCAAGAAACTGATAATTATTATCAGTGAGTGCATTTACATGCACCCTCTTAATGCGATTATAATGAGATATTGACATTAATCTTTACCTCATGCAAACGCAATACTTCGATTTAAATAATGCGATTATCCTCATAATCGCAGCAAGCATAATCGTATTAACAACGCTGATTTTAATCGAAATATACAGGCATGTAAACACCTTAAACGCAGTATTGCCGCTCTGACCAAAGTGTGCATGTGCTTGTAACACACATGAATAACGTGACACAGACCTGTAATAATAGATTAGAAACGATGGCGGGGACGAAAGCATTGCATTCTGGGGAAAACACAACTAGCTGCCAGCAGTCTCTGTTCCTTACCCGTATCCAGAAACGGCGAGTAGAAAAGCGCGAATACAAAATCATTATGCATTAGATGTGAAAAAATGAAAATAGCAGCCTGCTCTTTCTGAGTCCATAATAATTGCTTTTCAGTGGGGCATGTGAATAACAGAAATTGCATGTAACTGGGAGTGAAGAGCTTTGGTCTTGACATGTAAACATCATCATGCAATTAAGTCCTTACTCTGATTATTGGAAATAATCGCACTAAACATGGTCAATGTTTACATCCAGAATCCCTGATATGTTGCAGTTCTCAGAATTCTTTGATTAATGGAAAGTTGAAAAGAACAGCATTTATTTGATATGGAAATATTTTGTCTTAATGGTCAGTTTTTATCAATGCAGTGCATCCTTGCTTTATATAACTATTACTTTATTTAAATAACTTTTAGCATGTACACTGCTTATCAAAGGTTTGGGGTCAGTAAGGTGAAGATGCATTTCTTGGATTAAAAATACAGTAAAAACAGTGAAATATCATTATAAAAATAGCTGTTTTCTATTTGAATATACTGTAAAATGATATTTATTTCTGTGATCAAAGCTGTATTTTCAGCATCATTACTCCAGTCTTCAGTGTCGCATGATCTTCAGAAATCATAATAATATTTATATATATATATATATATACACATTTAATTTAATCTATCAGATTCTTTGATGAATAGAAAGTTCATTAGAACAGCATTTATTGGAAATATAAATATTGTGTGACATAACAGATGTATTTATTGTCTTTTGATCAATTTAATGTGTCAATGATGAATAAAAGTGGGAATTTCTTTCAAAATGTTGAACTGTAGTGTTAGTGTATATTTTGTACTAGTGCTGTCAAACGATTAATCACATCCAAAATAAAAGTTTTTATTTACATAATATGTCTGTGTATTCTGTGTTTATTGTGTGTATATATAAATACACACATATGTATTTACATGCATATATCTGTATTCATATAATTTATATTATTTATTCATGTATAAACGTAACATTTTTCATAAACATATACATGCATGTGTTTGCATTTATATATAATAAATATACACAGTACACACATACTATGTAACAAAAACGTTTATTTTGGATGCGATTAATTGTTTGAAAACACAAATTTTTATATCAAAAGATATCTGATAAATTTACAGTCATTTGATAGGTCTACAGTTTTGTCCTTTACCTCCCTCCCTCACTAAACGACCAGATTTTCAGTTCACTCATCTGTTTGTATGCAGGCTGGTCTCTGAAGAGCAAGCCGCGTCTCAGTAAGAGCAGCCCCGTGTGTCTGCTGGGACAGTCCTATCAGCTGAGCTACAGCGGTAAGCAGCGCAGGACGCTTCTGTCTGTGGTGTGTGTCGTGTTTTCACTGTAAGTGTGTGTGTGTGTGTTTTCTCTCAGGAGAGCGGGAGAGTTTCCGGCGGGCGTTCTCCTCTCTGCTGTGGATGACCTACAGGAGAGGTTTCCCGCCGCTGGACGGCTCGGTCCTCACGTCTGACGCGGGATGGGGCTGCATGCTCCGCAGCGCACAGATGCTGTTAGCTCACGGACTAATGCTGCACATGATGCCCGCGGGTACAAACACACTGCATGTACTTAATCCTTTAAGACTTAACCCTTTTGAGCTGCAAGACATTCAGAACTTTCCAAAACTTTCGTAGGGTTTAGTACGGGATTCATTAATATTGGTCTGATTGAACTTGGGAAACGTATAAAGACTATAATAATACATATCTGGACAAAAGACCATTTTTGACCTGGAAGAAATATTAATAGTTAAAAAAAAAAAAAAAAAACTTTAGTACTTTAAAAATGTGGTAAGACTACGAAAATACACATCAATTAATTAAAAAAAACAAGTATTTAGATTTTTTAAAGATATTTTTGAATAGACATATCCCTTTTTGAAAGAAATTTCAGAAGATATTTTAAAAGTTTGTATTTTTTTTTTAAATACAAATTAGGCTTTTCTGACCACACTTAAAGAAAATTGTAAAGCCTGTTTGATGTTTTGTTTTTACATTTTTTCCTTTCTTTTTTTCTTTTTTTGTTATTGATATATTATCATATTATTGGATTCAAGTCAGCCGAAGCTTTTTAATTTAACAATGTATTCAAATAAAATGTATCATAAATACGGTTAAAAAATATATATATTTATATATATGACCCTGGACCACAAAACCAGCCATAAGGGACATAAAAAAAGATTTCTACATCATTTGAAAGCTGAATTAATAAAATGTCCATAGATGTATGGTTTGTTATAAGACAATATTGACAATATTTGGTTGAGCTATAACTATTTGAAAATCTGGAATCTGAGGGTGCAAAAAATATTGAGAAAATCGCCTTTAAATTTGTCAAAATTAAGTTCTTAGCGATGCAGATTTTGAATAATCAAAACATTTATATTTAATTTAGTTAAAGTGTTGGAAATTTACAAAATATCTTCATGAAACATGATCTTAATATCCTAATGATTTTTGGCATAAAAAAAAATCTATAATTTTGACCCATACGATGTATTGTTGGCTATTGCTACAAATATACCCCAGCGACTTAAGACTGCTTTTGTGCTCCAGGGTCACTCACACACACACACACACACACACACACACACACACACACACACACACACATATATATATATATATATATATATATACATACACATCATATTTACATAGAAAGCAGTTATTTTAAGTTGTACTGTACTTGCACAGTTACTAACTGCATATTAAGTACAAAATTAAGAACGCGTTCCTTTGGTCTGTATTGACTCTCTTCAGGCTGGACGTGGCCTGCGACGCATCATCGGACCAAAGATGACCTGGAGGTGGTGGACGGTCACATGCTGGACGATTCCCTCAGAGAGAGCCGGCGTGACTCGGGACAGCATCGCAGACGCAGTCTGGGAACCGCGCTAGACAGCGAGACTCGGGAGGAGCGGACTCACAGGAAGATCGTGTCCTGGTTCGGTGATCTGCCCTCCGCCCCGTTCGGCCTGCACTGGCTGGTGAAGTTGGGCAGGGCCTCTGGGAAGAGGGCGGGCGACTGGTACGGACCGGCCATCACGGCCCACATACTGCAGTAAGTGAACCATGCAGTGGGTTAAAGCACAGGGTCTGCGTGAACTGATCTGAGAACACATCTGCCATATGCATATTTCCTCACAATTATGCATATGATTGGATGAGCCACATTTTAAATACCGTATTAATGCCCGTGCGCATTTTGCTTTCACTTCCATTTCAGGTCAATTACTTATCTATAACATACAACAACACATTTTCTGCAATAAACATGGGACTTTAATTAACAAAACGAATAAAAATACACAACTACAATGCTATAAACCTAATATAAAATAACAAACTTACAAAATGTTTAAATGAAAAAAAAAAAAAAAACTGACAATCATCAAACGCCGTGGCACCAAATGACTAAGAAAAATAACGAATAAGAGCAAAACGAATAAAGCCTGGAGGCACGGAATACACCTGGATGTAAAATAAAATAAATAAATGACACAATTTAAATAAAGTAAAAAATAAGCAAACACTGGCAATGGCTGGGCGATTTATCAGATTTTATCGATTAATTAGAATTTACTGTTTTGCCACAATTAGATTTTTAATAAATTGAGGAATCGTGATTTTGAATAGAAATATTACCAAACTCTAGAATTAGACACTTTGATAATATCAGTAAAGAGAAAAGAACGATCCAACCGCATGTCGGTGCACATGATTAACCGTGTGATGCTCTCTAGGTGCCATTCACAAAGAGTGTGTTTTTGTGTTGACGTGGGCAGTGGAATAGAAAAAATACAAGAAGATGTGAGTTAAACATCTTTTAATAACTAGAGTGCATCGTTTTTAGAATGCCGTTTCTTGCACAAGACGCTGCAAGAGCGCAACAGTCAAACGCGTCCATGTTTACATAGAAAAAACAATGGAACAGCAGCATAATCAAATACAAAACCTGTGAAGAACTACTACTGTATGTCTGATATTTCATGTTTACATCAGGGTGACAGGTTGAAAACTGCTGTTCATTGTTTTACAGAGCCTTTATAGTTAATAATATCACTCTAGGTGTTATACCTTCAGTCATTTTGAATTTGGATAATTTAGAGTTTAAGCATTTTTCTTGTATTATTTCTGAACGTATAGCCTAATATGCATAATAAAAGTTTGTACAAGATGTAGTTGTAGTTCATGCATCTTTTCTTCAAAGATATTTAGTGATTTGTTTAACATTTTCATCATGAAGACATGATGTTTCTTTAACTAGAGGGTTAATAAAGAAAAAGTTTCTTGAATCATGTTGTAGTTACATATTCAAGTTGACTAGTTCAAATTTTACAAAATCGAGAATTGGTCAAATATTCTGAGAAAATATATATATATTTTTTCCATATCGCCCAGCAATAGAAACAAATAAAAAAAAAACTTCCAATTTTTAATTTCTTTAATTTTCATCCTTTAATTGTCTGTTCTCTAACTGAAATAAATGAACACCTGTAACACTGTCTATATCCCCCATCCCCGGGGGATGTATATATTATATAGCACCTATATTATTTGGCTAAACAGGGCTCTAGAGTGCGACACAAGGGTTGACCTTGGGCAACGTACGAGTACTGGACCTGGCGTCTGGTTTTCCGCCACACCTGACTGCCGAGGGTGCGGGAGGAACTTCAACAGGGTTCGCCGTGGGGAACTGAACTGAGAAGCAACAAGGCGCACGTATCCGGTCCGTAGAGGGGAATGGCGCAGCAAGTGTGATTGACACCGAGCGGGTTCCAGTGTTACTGGCCATCCGAGACAAGTACACGGGAGGACACTGGCTCTATACGGAGATTGTAAAACCTCGCAAACGTATTAGGTGTCGCCCAGCCGGCAGCTTTACAAATGTCTGCTATTGAGGCGCCTCGCGCCAAAGCCCAAGAGGAAGCAACGCCTCTCGTAGAGTGTGCTCTCACACCAAGGGGGCACGGTAAGCGCCGGGCCTGATAGGCCAAGACTATAGCCTCCACTATCCAGTGGGCGAGTCTTTGTTTGGAGACAGCTCTTCCCTTCTGCTGTCCTCCGAAGCAGACAAAGAGCTGGTCTGAGGTCCTGAAGCTCTGCGTGCGGTCCACATAGATGCGCAAGGCACGAACGGGACAGAGCAGAGCAATGGCTGGGTCTGCCTCCTCCTGGGGCAGCGCTTGCAAGTTCACCACCTGGTCCCTGAAGGGCATGGTGGGAACTTTGGGCACATATCCAGGCCGGGGTCTCAGGACAACCTGAGAGTCAGCCGGCCCGAATTCTAGGCACGAATCGTCGACCGAAAATGCTTGCAGGTCCCCTACCCTCTTGACTGTGGCCAATGCCGAGAGGAGCACTGTCTTCAGAGACAGAAACTTAAGCTCTACTGACTGCAGAGGCTCAAAGGGGGCCCCCTCAAGGCCGACAGGACCGAGGGGAGATCCCAAGAGGGTACCAGGTGAGGGCGCGGAGGATTTAGCCTCCTTGCCCCTCTGAGGAACCTGATGACCAGGTCGTGTTTCCCCAGAGACTTACCGTCTACTGCATCGTGATGTGCAGCAATAGCGGCGACATACACTTTGAGGGTGGAGGGAGACAGCCTTCGCTCCAACCCATCCTGCAGGAAAGAAAGCACGACTGCGATCGGGCATCTACGGGGGTCCTCCCGGCGGGGAGAACACCAATTGACGAACAGGTTCCACTTCAGCCTGTAAGCTTGTCTCGTAGACAGAGCCCTGGCAGAAGTTATAGTGTTTACTACCGCTGGAGGTAGCCCACTTAGAACCTCCGCGTCCCGTCCAAGGACCATACGTGGAGGTTCCACAAGTCTGGGCGCGGGTGCCAGAGGGTGCCCCCTCTCTGAGAAAGTAGATCCCTCCTCAGAGGAATTTGCCAAGGAGGGGCTGTCGCGAGGAGCATTAGTTCTGGGAACCAAGTCCGATTGGGCCAGTAAGGCGCCACCAAGAGGACTTGCTCCTCGTCCTCCCTGACCTTGCACAGGGTCTGTGCGAGAAGGCTCACTGGGGGAAACGCATATTTGCGTAAGCCCCGAGGCCAGCTGCATGCCAGCGCATCCGTACCGAGGGTCCCCTCGGACAGGGAGAAAAACAACTGGCAGTGAGACGTGTCCGGGGAGGCAAACAGGTCTACCTGAGCGTCCCCGAAGCGTCTCCAAATCAGCTGGAGTACCTCGGGGTGGAGTCGCCATTCTCCCGGAAGGGCGTGCTGACGTGAGAGCTCGTCGGCTGCACGATTGAGCTCGCCTGGGACATGAACGGCGCGAAGCGACCTCAGATGCTTCTGACTCCAAAGGAGGAGATGGCGGGCGAGTTGCGACATGCGACGGGAGCGTAGACCGCCCTGGTGGTTGATGTACGCAACGGTCGCAGTGTTGTCCGAGCGGACCAGTATATGCTTCTCGTGTAGCAGCGTTCTGAAGCGGCGCAGAGCAAGCCATACTGCCAGCAACTCGAGGCAATTTATATGCCACTGCAGCTGGGGCCCTGTCCAGAGCCCCGCGGCTGCGTGCCCGTTGCACATGGCCCCCCAGCCCGTGGCAGAGGCGTCTGTTGAAACAACAACATGCCTGGATACTTGCTCTAGGGGAACTCCTGCCCGAAGAAAGGCAAGGTCCGACCATGGGCTGAAGGTGCGACGGCAGGACGGGGTGAGTGAGACCCGGTATGTGCCGTGGCGCCATGCCCATCTCGGGACTTGGTCGTGGAGCCAACGCTGAAGTGGTCTCATATGAAGCAATCCGAGCGGCGTGATAGCGGCTGAGGATGCCATATGCCCCAGGAGCCTCTGAAAATGTTTCAGTGGAACCGCCCTCTTGCGCTGGAGAGACTCCAGGCATCTCAGCATTGACTGAGCACGCTCCCCTGAGAGACGTGCTGTGAGGTTGACCGAGTCCAACTCCATGCCAAGAAAAGAGATCCTCTGCGTAGGGGAGAGTTTGCTCTTTTCCCGGTTGACCTGAAGTCCCAACCGGCTGAGGTGACTGAGCCCCATATCCCTGTGTCCCGAGACTGGGCCAGTATGAGCCAGTCGTCGAGGTAGTTGAGGATACGAATGCCTGCTTCCCTTAACAGTACAAGGGCTGCTTCTACGACCTTGGTGAAGACACGAGGCGACAGGGATAGCCCGAAGGGAAGGGCCTTGTACTGGTATGCTCGCCCCTCGAACGCAAAGCGGAGAAACGGTCTGTGTCGAGGGAGGATCGAGACATGGAAGTAGGCGTCCTTCAGGTCGATTGCTGCTAACCAATCGAAGGGACGGACGCATTGAAAGATGCGTCTCTGCGTCAACATCCTGAACGGGAGCTTGTGAAGGGCCCGGTTCAGAACGCGCAGGTCCAGGATTGGTCGTAACCCACCGTCTTTCTTGGGTACGATGAAGTAGGGGCTGTAGAACCCTGACTTCATCTCGGCTGGAGGGACCGGCTCTATCGCGTCCTTCGCCAGTAGGACCGCGACTTCTGCACGCAAGACAGGGGCATCCTTGCTCAACACTGAGGTGAACCGAATGCCCCTGAACTTGGGGGGATGCCGGGCGAACTGAATCGCGTAGCCGAGTCTGATAGTCCTCAGGAGCCAGCGAGACGGCCTGGGGAGCTCTAGCCAGGCCCCCAGGGACCGTACAAGCGGGACCAGGGGAGTCACTGACGTACCCACAGTGGGGCAGCGAAATGGAGCACAGGGGTCCGACTCGAAAGGCAGTGCGTCTCGAAGTGGGGTCTGAGTGTGTGGTGTGACACTGACCTGGCTCCATAGTTGGGCAGAGAATGCGGGAGAAGGCGTCGCGTTCGAGGGACCGGACCCTGCTGCCCACTGGCGAAGAGAGAGGGGGACGGGAGTGTGGAGACGAGGTCTCGTACACTGCCATCCTCGCCCTCTTGGGACCCGGAGGAAAAGGAAACTGCTCTTTTATTGAAGAACCCGGGGGTCAGTGGTGGAACAGAACAAAAAGGAAACAAAAGATTCTCCACCCGGCCCTCCTCCGGGGGAAGGAGTGGTGCGGTCACCATCTCCTGAAGAGCAGGATCCAAAGGCTCCGGGTCGCCCGTCTCAGGGACGCCGCCTGCCCTGGCGCTTCACGGGCTTGGCAGGGGCGGAGGCGGGCTGCGCCGGTCTCCTGCGGCCAGCTCCACGCTGCGGCCGTAGTGCAGGCTGCTGTTGTGGCCGAGCTGGAGCGGAGGTGGAGGCAGCAGGAAGGCGCCCTCGGCGACGAGCAGACGGAGGGCCTGCAGTCGGTGGTGGGGTGGAGACAGCAGCGGACCGCCGGGGCAGGATGTGACGAAACGCCTCCGTCTGCTTCTGTGCGGCGGAGAACTGTTGGGCAAAGTCCTCCACCGCTTCGCCGAATAGGCCGGCCTGGGAGATCGGGGAGTCCAGGAAGCGGTGCTTGTCAGACTCCCTCATATCCGCCAAGGTCAGCCACAGGTGGCGCTCCTGGACCACTAATGTGGACATCGTCTGACCCAGGGCCCGCGCCGTGACTTTCGTCGCCCTTAGTGCGAGGTCCGTCGCTGTGCGCAGTTCCTGCAACACACCTGGGTCAGCATCACCCTCGTGCAGCTGTTTCAGCGCCTTGGCCTGGTGGACCTGCAGGAGGGCCATGGCGTGCAGGGCGGAAGCGGCCTGTCCAGCAGCGCCGTAAGCCTTGGCCGTTAGAGCGGATGAGAACTTACAGGCCCTGGACGGAAGGCGTAGATTACCCCTCCAGGCGGCAGCGCCTTGCGGGCAAAGCTGCATGGCAATGGCGCGCTCGACTGGGGGGACCTCCACATACACTTGGGCCGCTCCGCCGTCGAGGGTGGTGAGTACGGAGGAGGCACTAGGCCTGTTTCGGGCAGAAAAAGGTGCCTTCCAAGACCTAGTCACCTCCTCATGCACTTCCGGGAAGAACGGAACCGGGGGCGGTTGCCGACGTTCGGCCTGCGCCCCCAGGAACCAATCATCCAGCCTTGAGCGCTCGGGAGTAGGCGGACGCCAATAGTGCAGCCCGATGCTCTCAGCGGCCCGGGAAAGCATAGAGGTCAGTTCTGGATCTGACTCGGGCAACGCTACTCTTCCTGACGGAGGCAGCGCAGCCGAATCGTCCTCTCCAGAACCTGGTGCAGTGATCGAAATCCCGTCATCTGCTGGGGCACCGAATGAGATGCTGGGCCCCGCCCTGTCCGAGGACCCCGCATACTCATCCGGGAACCCCAGACGGTGCGATGTGCTCGAGGAGTGAGAGGCCCGCGGAGACGTACTCGACGGGGAAGCTCTCACTGTGATCCTCAAATCACCCTGGCCCTGAGCCGAAGTAGTCCTCCGTCCGGAAGAACTAGAACGGGGCAGAGCAAGGGGGATACCCCCACATCTAGCGAGGAGGTATCTGGAGCGCAACATCGCCATGGTCATGTTCCCACAGTGAGAACATGACTCATCCATGAGCGCTGCCTCAGCGTGCCTAAAGCCCAAGCACGAGGGGCAGCGATCGTGACCATCAGATGAAGTCAGGAACCGACCACATCCAGAAACGCACGAGCGGGAAGCCATCTTTAAAAAGACGCCCGTCGCTCGTGGAGCTCTTTTAGTTGAAAAACTCTCTTTTAGGAGCGCTGAAGCGCCGAGGGGAGGTAGCAGCGTGACCGCAAAGAAAAAGCAGCACTGGACAGCGACCTCCGCTGACGCGCCGTAACACCAACGCTCTTCTGTGAGACTCGTCTTGCGAACACTCTGGAGACTTGCAATGGCTCGGCTCCGAAGCGAAAAGCTGATGTGCGTTTGCACGCGCTCTCCTTTTATACCCGCACCGCGGGGCAGAGTGCGCGTGGCGAAACACGCACGCCAACTGTCATTGGCTTGTTTTGTTAACACTCGAAGGTGATTGGGCTCTCCGGCGAGATCCCATTAGTCAGTCACTCTGACGTTACGTCGAACGTGACTGACTGATAGGGAACCCCAAATTCAGTATCTCAGAAAATTAGAATATTACTTAAGACCAATATATGTGTGTGTATGTATGTATATATATATGTGTGTGTGTGTGTGTGCATATATATAAATAAAAACAAGTACAGATAAGAATACCGTTAAAGTACTGGATCGATAAGAGGAGTAATACCGTTAAAACCTTAACGATACCCATCCCTAATTAAAATACAGTATGAGCACAGACAGACCAGGTGTTTTGATGCAAGAGAGAGAGTGGCCAGCTGGTTTAGGCCAAAGATCAAGAAAGCTAAACTACAGGAGTTGGCCATCCGAGGGGCCATTGCAGACTGCAATGGAGGATAGTCCATAACATTGGCATCCCAGAATGTGATTGCTACACTATAATAATAATGCAAAATTTGTGAAGTTGCACTTCAGCTTATGTGACCTTAGTGAAATTGCTAAACCTAAAATATCCTCCTGAGACCCCTCCACATTTTGTTTTGTGAATTTAGTATTTTTTCATGTCATTACATTGTTTTTAGACCATAAGAAAATAACATTTTTTTTAAATTATATTTTATTCATATTTTATTCTATGTCCTCTGTAGAGGCACTGCTCCATCAATATTGCATGCCAAATCACTATATTTCCTTGTTTAAAATGTACTGCAAGATGCAGTTCTTTTCCAAAACGCGATAAGCGCCGAACCTGTTTTTAGCCTAAATGCGACATATCCTCTCGACCAATCAGAATTCGTTCAATGCAATCCAACACGGCGACGCTTTGAAGCGTATGCTTGTGCTGTCTTCAAAATGAGTGTTTTAAACTCCAATAACACATTTGATGGCCTGGATGAGCCAGTGAGACCTACACATGGGGGTAGAAAATGCAGACTAGACAAAGAAAATCACAAAAAACAACAAAAAAGAAGGTTCTCTCAGGTGACGCGTTAATACCCACTGTGGGATGTCAATGTAACAGATGTGTATGCCAGTAAAAGCGGTGTGTAAACCTCACTCTCCTGACCTCAAAAAGAGGCGCTCTAGTCACTGTAGCCTTTGGTGTACCTTGTTAGAGCGCCCGTCTCCCGCACCGGAGACCCATTCGAGATGTCTTTTTTTATGACATAAACCAACATAAAAAAAAAACAAGGATGGATTTGTAGCGTTTTGAAAAAAAAAAACTATAAACTTTGCATTTATAATCGACAATATTGTTGTTTCATTTAACAATCATTGTTAAACATGTTCAGACTGAGCCAACAGACCATTTTAACAGGATAAATTGAATATTAACAAAATGTATGGGTCTAGGTAAAAAAATGTCCTTTTCATGAAAACTATTAAAATGGATTTATAGCGTTTTGGAAAAGAGCTCTTCATTTTTAGGTTTCAGGATTGTTTTATACTAAACTTTGTTTAAAGGATGATTCTCAACTATGTTATAAATATATATAATCATTATGCATTAGACGTGAATAAATGGAAAACAGCGGCCAGTAAACACACCTGCTCTTTCTGAGTCCATAATTAGTGCTTTTCAGTGGGGTATGTGAATAACAGAAATTGCATGTAACTGGGAGTGAAGAGCTTTGGTCTTGACATGTAAACATCATCATGCAATTAAGTCCTTTCTCTGATTATTGGAAATAATCGCACTAAACATAGTCAATGTTTACATCCAGAATCCCTGATATGTTGCAGTTCTCAGAATTCTTTGATTAATGGAAAGTTGAAAATAACAGCATTTATTTGATATGGAAATATTTTGTCTTAATGGTCAGTTTTTATCAATGCAGTGCATCCTTGCTTTATATAACTATTAATGTATTTAAATAACTTTTAGCACGTACACTGCTGATCAAAGGTTTGGGGTCAGTAATGGGAAGATGCATTTCTTGGATTAAAAATACAGTAAAAACAGTGAAATATCATTATGAAAATAGCTGTTTTCTATTTGAATATACTGTAAAATGATATTTATTTCTGTGATCAAAGCTGTATTTTCACGGCCCACATACTGCAGTAAGTGAACCATGCAGTGGCTTAAAGCACAGGGTCTGCGTGAACTGATCTAAGAACACATCTGCCACATGCATAATTCAAATCAAATCAAATCAAATAACTTTTATTGTCACATCATCACAGCACATGTGCCTTGGTGAGTGAAATTCTTGAGAGCGTGCTCCAAACAGTGCAGAAACAATTTACATATAGACGGTACATACTTACAGACATATACAGAAGACAATGTGCAGAATAAACATACATATACTAAGTACACACAGTTAGGGATGCAACGATTATATATTTTGTTGCTACGATTATAGTCTGAGGAACTGTCATGTCTGTGTCTCTCTCTCTCTCTCCCGCTCGCTCTCGCTCTCAATTCAATTCAATTTAAGTGTGCTTTATTGGCATGACAAAAACTATATATTTGTATTGCCAAAGCAATTGCAGCTGGGCTGCTCACAAGTAGTGCACATTTGAATTAACAGAAATAAAAATAATAATAGTAATACAACTAATATTTAAACCGTATTAAATATGTAGTGCAAAATGAATGACTATTGTAAGTATGTGATAGAAATAAAATTAAATAAAGTACAGTATAAGATTTACACAGGCAAAATATACATTTAAGTAATATAATGGAGTAATATGTCATAATATAATCTACATGTGCTGGAAACATCAGCTCAGGGCAGACAGAGTATCTTCTCTTCTATGGTGACAGAGAGACACATATTGAGCAGCAAACACACAGCAGGTCTTGTGTTCTCCGAGCAGATACGCTAGTTTCTCCTGGTCTGGAAGAGTTGTAAATGTGGGATGGATCTGCTGTATTTTGTCATAGTACACTGTCCGCATATCTGTGTATTTGGAGCACTCTGTTAGGAAGTGCAGTTCTGTTTCCATCTGATTCCATCGCGCTCTCTCTCTCTCTCTCTCTCTCTCGCGCTCTCTCTCGCGCTCTCTCTCTCTCTCTCGCGCGCTCTCTCTCTCTCTCTCTCTCTCTCTCTCTCTCTCTCTCTCTCGCGCGCGCTCTCTCTCTCTCTTGCGCGCGCACTCTCTCGGTCTCTCTGTCTCTCAATTCTATTCAATGTGCTTTATTGGCATGACAATTTTTACAATGTATTGCCAAAGCATAGTGTTTACAGTAAATATAGAACATATTCACATGCAACAAAAACATGCATGCATACATAAAAAAGAAAAGGAAAAATGAAAATGCAAACCAACATTTTAGGATTGCGTAAACAATTTAAAATTACATTTGGTGTGTGTGTGTGTGTGTTTGTGGGCGCATCACTGATTTGTCGACTCCTCCCTCTTTTTGTGGCATGCGTCAATGTATCTTGCTGCTAATAAGATGCAATCTTGTTTTTCACCTAATAAATATTGAATTTGTGTTTTCTTGTTTAATAATTTGAAGTCAGGGCAAAGTGATTCAAATTTGGGATAAAAAGTGTCTCTAATATGTTGATAGTTGGGGCAGCTGGTGGGGAAGTGTCGCTCGGTCTCCACTTCTCCGTGGGTACAGTACGGGCAGATACGGCTCTCTTTGGGCAGCCAGTGCTGGTGATATCTGCCCGTCTCTATACTCAGAGTGTGGCTGCTCAGTCTCTCTCTTTCTCTCTCTCTTCTCCGTGTGTACAGTACGGGCAGATACGGCTCTCTCTCTCTCTCTCTCTCTCTCTCTCTCTCTCTCTCTTCTCCATGGGTACAGTACGGGCAGATACGGCTCTCTTTGGGCAGCCAGTGCTGGTGATATCTGCCCGTCTCTATACTCAGAGTATGGTTGCTCAGTCTGTACCTCGTCGTCTTAGTTTACAGTCTTTCACTGTACTCAGATATTCTGCAATTGTGTAATTGTTTAGGGCCAAATAACATTCAAGTTTACTTTGTTTTTCTGTTGTTTCTTTCCAATAGGTTAGATACTTTTCTTGTTGTGCTTTTATAATTTGGTTGGGATGAATTTTGTGGATGGGTGTTTCAGTGTCCTGATGCTGGATGTTGTTAGTGGTGTTAGTTTGTGTTTGCAGCTTCAGGATCATCTGAATCAGGGGACTTTGTTCAGGGTTCACTTCATGGTTTTTTAGGGCTTTAAAATGGTAAGAGTTGGGGTCGCTCATTTTTAGGTGTTTCCAAAATGTGATGGCTCGTTTCTCAATGCGCATTATTAGAGGGTATTGGCCTAATTCTGCCCTGCATGCGTTGTTCGGTGTGTTCCTCTGTACCCTGAGGATGCTCTTACAGAACTCAGCATGCAGGGCTTCTATCGGATTCAAGTCCCATTTTTCATATTCATGATTTAGGAGAGGACCCCACACTTCACTGCCATATAATGCAATAGTTTCAATGACGGGTTGGAATATTTTGAGCCAGATTCTAATTGGTATTTCAATTTGGATAGATTTTTTGATGGCGTAAAAGGCCCTTCTTGCTTTCTCTTTCAGTTCATTCACAGCCAAATTTAGTTTACCAGTTGCACTTATTTTCAGCCCGAGGTATGTGTAGTGTGTGGCATGTTCGATTTTGGTCGTACCAAGGGTGAAATTGTGTCTCTTTCCCTGAAGTCTGGGTCTTTTCTGAAATGTTAGTATTTTAGTTTTGTTAGTATTAATAGTCAGGGCCCAGGTCTGACAGAACTTGTGTAAGATGTCTAGGTTCTGCTGTAGACCCTCTTCTGTTGGAGACAGCAGAACCAGATCATCTGCAAACAGCAAGAACTTAATGTTGGAGTCATGTAGCGTGAGGCCAGGTGCTGATGACTGTTCCAGGACTTTTGCCAATTCATTAATGTAGATATTGAAGAGGGTCGGTGATAGTGGACAGCCCTGCCTCACACCCCGCCCTTGAATGAAGAATTCTGTTCGTTTATTTCCAATTTTAATTGCGCACTGATTGTTTGAATACATTGTTTTTATAATATTGTATGATTTATTTGATTTAATATTTATTTTATCATTTATTTACTTTTCACTTGGTAGATCTCGGTGAGTTTTCTCCCTGACTTAGATTAATGTCAGATTCAGAAGTCAACAGGCTTAAAACGGGCGCTTTTACATTTGGTTTTGAAACTCTTCCGCCATCGTATTGTCTGTGTCACCTCACTCTTCATGTCAGTCATCTCTCTTCACGTGATAAATGAAATCTGATCTGGGATGTAGAGGTCTGCGCGGGACTGTTTTAGGTTTTATTCCGACCCACCCGCTCCCGCGATATATTCACTGTTTGTTCACATTTCTGCTGAAGGACAGAGAGTTAGGCTAACAAATAAAAGTGTAGTCCGCACAAAATTGTATTTATTTTATTCGTCTTTTCAAGAGTCTTTAATTTATTGACAGAAAAATGTCAATTACATTTTGCTGCCAACACGGAATAAAGTGTCACAGAGAGAGAAAAAAATTGTAATCCATATTTTTATTCGTTTTGTCAGGATACAATTCGTTTATGCTAACATTCAGCCTACAACATAATAGGAACAAAATGTAGGTTTAGCCTAATAGCTATTTTATTAGTCTTGTCAAAATACTAAATTAATTTAACATCTTGCTGTTAACACAGTGAAAAGTGCAGCAGAGAAAAATAAATAAATTCGACACAGTCTGTCATTTAAAATGATAGAATAAGCATAATACACAAAAAGAAAAAAGGAAAGACGAGTTGAACGTCCTTCAAGGACATCGCATTCACACTCATCCTTATTCTGCTCTGTCACTCATCACAACCTGCCTGTTCTGTTTGAGAGCTGTATATTATATCTGATAGCCTGCTCTGAGCATCGTTACACATGCTGTACTCAGACCCCGCAAATAAAACGAAGCACTGGTTCGTGCGTGCTGTGCGCAGATAACGGTCCGAGTGCAGGCTGTACCGGAGCTCGATAAGAATAAAGTGGAGATATGCTGTTCTGAAAGGACGTCGGGAACGGGATATAGTTAGACCACCCGCTCCCGTTCATATTGCACCAGAGTTACCGACTGTTACCGCGTTTTATTCAGGAAATTAATTTAATCCCGCAGCGCAAGAAATCTGGTCGAGACAGCCGCAGCAATGCAGACCTAGACTGCTGTGATGCACGACTCTCGTTTGTTCGGTGCACTGCATCGAGAAGCAGCGCTCCATTTTAATTGTAGTGTCCTCTAACTGAACAAAATTATTTTTATTACTATAAAAAAAATCTAAACAATGGTGGGCAAGTGACGTAACGGTGTTGCGGCTTAACACCAGTATAACCATCATCACCGTCTATCGCGGCAAGCCTACGCTTGTGTAACTTTTTTGTTTTGTTTTGCGCAAGCTGCAACAGTTCCGTTCCGTGCAACAGAAACACTCGGTTTAGCGGAACATTTACGATTAATTAACCGTGACGTTTTAAAGCGCGGTTAATAGTAAAACCGGTTAATCGCTGCATCCCTACACACAGTGTACTTTTTAATCAATGCACATTATACACCGTATGTACACATTCTACTTTATGTACACATATATACACAATAATATGTGAAGGTGCAACAGATTTTACATAGGCCGGATACGCAATGTCATGGATGTGCGTTGCATGGTATCCAGTGGTAGCAAATAGGTTGTTGTGTTTGTGTAGTGTGTGTGTGTAGTCCAGTTGAACTGTGTTAAAGTGCAGTGCATGGCATACCGTAAAGTGGGAGTGTGCTGTAGGGTGTATTAGTTGTTTCTGTTCATTAGCCTGATAGCCTGAGGGAAAAAGCTATCCCTCAGTCGGCTAGTGCGAGATCGGATGCTGAGGAGACGTCTTCCTGAGGGCAGCAGAGAGAGCAGTCTGTGGGACGGGTGGCTGGAGTCCTTGATGATCCTCCTGGCTTTCCTTGTACACCGCCTTGCAGAGCCCTGCGGTTGCCAGCGGTGCTGTTTCCAAACCAGGCGGTGATGCAGCCGGTCAGGATGCTCTCCACAGTGCAGGTGTAGAAGGATCTGAGGATGAAGCTTCCGGTGGCGCTGCTGAGTTCAGTCGCCTGTGAATTAGCTCCGCTCAGAATTGTGCTTTTATGTGTGTTTCTTACCTATTTTTTTATTTTTTTTACTTCTCTTTTGATACGTGTATGTCTGCAATGATTATGTACGACAGAAGAACACTTTTGGACATTGGACATCGCTACACTAACCTGATTAAGGATACTTTATCCACGGACCCAGCGTGGCCATTGGAGATACTTCGGAGCACCGAGTTGAACAATGACCACCTGAACAACCGCAGGAGGCGAAGGAAACACCGTGGGAGACGTGCTGGAATACGCAGCAGACTGAGGAAAAGGGCTCACTGCCCTCCTCTTCCAAGTATTCTGCTCGCTAATGTCCAATCCTTGGAGAATAAGATGGACGATCTTAGAGCCAGGATTAGTTTCCAACGAGACATTAGGGACTGCAACATCTTTTGTTTGACCGAAACATGGCTCACGCCAACGGTCCCGGACACCGCTGTAACGCCGTCTGATAACTTCTCTGTTTTACGGATGGACAGATCAGCCGAGGCCGGAAAAAACAAAGGTGGTGGAGTGTGTTTCTTTATTAACAAGAAATGGTGTGACCCCAGGAATATCTCCATTCTGTCGCGTTCCTGTTCGCCTCATCTGGAGCATCTCTCCATTATCTGCCGCCCCTTCTATCTGCCCCGGGAATTTACATCGATCCTCGTGTCTGCCGTTTATATTCCTCCACAAGCAGACACTAGCGTGGCTTTGTCAAATCTCCACGATGAAATCAGCGGATATATCAACAAACATCCCGATGCTGCATGCATCATCGCTGGAGACTTTAACAGGGCCAACCTCAAGAAAGTCCTGCCGAACTTTCATCAACACATATCCTGTCCAACCAGAGGACTGAATACACTGGATCACTGCTACACTCCGCTCAATAACGCCTACAAAGCCCACTCACTGCCGGCTTTTGGCAAATCAGATCATGTCGCCATTTTTCTCACGCCGGAATACAAACAAAGGATCGCTCGCGAGCCGCCGGTGGAGAGGGAAGTGACGCGCTGGTCCTCCCACTCTGAAGCTATGCTACAGGCGTCTCTTGATGACGTCGACTGGGACATGTTCCGGGCGAGTTCATCTGACGTCAGCGAATTCACGGATGTAGCAGTAAGCTTCGTAAACACGCTAACCGAGCAAGCCACTGAAACGGTAACAATAAGGACATTTACTAATCAGAAACCGTGGGTGGACAGGTCAATCCGTGATGCGGTTAACCATCGCACTGCCGCATACAATGCCGGTCTGTTGTCAGGGAACATGAGCGAGTACAAAACATCATGCTACGCCCTCCGGCGTGCAATACGAGCCGCTAAGCGCCGGTACAGTGAGAAAATTGAGTCACATTTCCAGCTCAATGACTCTCGACGCATGTGGCAGGGACTGAAGACCATCTGTTCCTCTGGAAATAAATCTTCCGCAGAGGTGAGAGCAGATCCGCTGCTGGCCGAAGAGCTAAACACCTTCTACGGTCGCTTTGACTGCAATGGCGGCGCAAATCTGCCGAACAGCTCGTCAGGAAGCAGCAGACAGAGCAGCAATGATCATGTAATCACCTTTTCAGAGGACGACGTTCGGAGGGAATTAAAGAGAGTGAACGTCAGGAAAGCTGCCGGACCTGATGGGATTACTGGCCGCGTTCTGAGGTCCTGTGCTGATCAGCTTGCTGGATTGTTTACTTCCATCTTTAATGAGTCCCTTGCTACCTCTGTTGTTCCCACCTCCTTTAAAAAATCTGTCATAATCCCTGTGCCTAAGAACAGTAAACCCTCTTGCCTGAATGACTATCGTCCAGTTGCCCTCACATCGACGGTCATGAAGGTTTTTGAGAGACTTTTAAAGAAACACATTTGCTCCTCCATCCCTGCTACCTTGGACCCTCTTCAGTTTGCCTATCGGCCAAATAGGTCTACTGACGATGCCATCTCCCAGGTACTGCACTCCTCCCTCACTCACATCGACAGCAAAAATGGCAACTATGTCAGGCTGCTATTCATAGACTACAGCTCGGCTTTCAACACTATAGTCCCCACCAAGCTGACTGTTAAACTCTCAGACCTTGGCCTAAACACTTCACTTTGCGACTGGATTCAAGATTTCCTCACCGCCAGACCACAAGTGGTGAAAGTCGGCCAGTTCACCTCCAACTCCATCACCCTGAATGTAGGAGCCCCACAGGGCTGTGTCCTGAGCCCCCTGCTATACTCTCTATACACCCACGACTGCGTGTCCTCACACAGCTCCACCTCTATTGTCAAATTTGCGGATGATACTGTGGTTCTGGGCCTCATCAACAACGATGACGAGGCCGCATACTTGGATGAGGTGGAGAGACTTACATCATGGTGCCAGGACAACTGTCTCTCTCTGAACGTGAGCAAAACTAAGGAGCTGATCGTGGACTTCAGGAAGAGACAGCAGCAGCCCTACACTCCTCTTATGATCAGTGGGACCCCTGTGGAGAGGGTGAGTAGCTTCAAGTACCTCGGTGTAAACATCTCCGAGGACCTGACTTGGACTACACACATTCAAACTCAGGTGAAGAAAGCCAGGCAAAGGCTGTACCATCTGCGACAGCTGAGGAAATTCAGGGTCTCACCAGCTATCCTGAAAACTTTCTATTCAGGGGCCATAGAAAGAGTACTGACTCAGTGCATCTCAGTATGGTATAATAATGCCACAAACCAGGACTGCAAAGCTCTACAGAGAGTCGTGCGCTTAGCTGAGCGCATCTCAGGGTCTGCTCTCCCCTCTCTGCAGCACATCTACCTCAAACGCTGCAGAAGTAGAGCTGCAAAAATCCTCAAAGATTCTACTCACCCCGGTAACCATCTTTTCTGTTTACTGCCATCTGGCAGGCGCTTCAGGAGCATGATGGCAAAGACTGAAAGACTGAGGAAGAGCTTCTTCCCTCAGGCCATCAGGCTCCTAAACACAAACTCTGTTTCATAAACACTCACAAGACCCATTGTCAACTGTAAATATCATCACATTCTCATCATTGCTGCTCTATGTACAATACCATGAACAACCCGTCTGCACATCCCTCTTATTCACATTACTATTTATTAAGTCCCAGTACACTGTTTTTTTTTTTTTTGTACATCTTATTGTTTTTTTTGCACATCTTGTTGTTTTTTTGCACATCTCATTGTCTTTTGCACATCTCATTGTCTTTGCACATCTTATAGTTTTTTGCACATCTTATTGTTTTGCACTTTTTTATTTCATTGCACATTTTACTCTTATTTCTCATTTTCTTACCATATGTATGCCCTGTGTGTTATGTTACTTATATAATTTGTATTCTTATTGTTTTGCACTGTCCACTGAGCGGACCTGATTCGATTGCATTTCACTTCTAGTTATGCCCTGTATAACTATTATGTGACAAATAAAGAAACCTTGAACCTTGAACCTTGAGGATGCTCGTTCCAAACTTCCTCAGCCGTCTCAGGAAGAAGAGGCGCTGGTGTGCCTTCTTCAGCACTGCATCTGTGTGAGCAGACCATGTGAGATCCTCGGTGATGTGAACGCCGAGGAACTTAAAGCTGGTCACCCGCTCCACAGGTGTCTTGTCGATGGTGATGGGTGTGTGTTTTCTGCTCTGTCTCCTGAAATCCACCACCAGCTCCTTGGTCTTGTCGATGTTGAGTGAGAGGTGGTTCTCCTGACACCATTTAGTCAGGGTACTCACCTCCTCTCTGTAGGCCATCTCATCGTTGTCGGTGATCAGGCCTATCACCGTTGTGTCATCAGCAAATTTGACGATGATGTTGGAGCTGTGTGTAGCTGTACAGTCGTGTGTGTACAGGGAGTACAGGAGTGGGCTGAGGACGCAGCCCTGCGGTGCACCAGTGTTGAGGGTCAGGGGAGATGAGGTGTTGTTGCCCATTCTGACCACCTGACTTCTGCCTGTCAGGAAGTCCAGGATCCAGCTGCACAGAGATCTGTTCAGTCCCAGAGTCTGGAGCTTCGCAACCAGTGTTCGCAATAATTGTGAGGAAATATGAATATGATTGGATGAGCCACATTTAAAGCCGATATACTCTCACCTGGGACCACAGACCTGAACTCACTCAACATTAGTTTATAGACTGATATTTGTTTGTTACACTAATCACTTTACTTTCTATTTATTTTTATTATTAATAAATGCTGACCCCCGAACCGTGACATCTGTGTACCATGCCACCCCTAATATTCCTATTTTCCATTTTAATTTTGAAGTTTTAGCAATTGTTATGTTTTAGACATTTTTGTCTATTTAGTATTCATTCATTTTATCATTATATTTTTTAATTTTCATTTTGTAAACATTTTAACAGTTTTGTTGTATTAATAATTTAAATATCTCTTTATTTTTTATTGCATTTAAAAAAACAAAAACAACTAAAGATGTATTTATTATATTATAAAAAGGTTTTAGCAATTTTGTTGCATTTTATCGTTTTGTCACAGTGCGTGAGGAGAGATGAGGCGAGGACTCAAGTTGCAGAAAAAATGGTCTCTTTTAATAATAAAATTAAACAAATATGAACAAAAACCTCCCCGAGGGGGAAAAGCAGGCAGTACAGGCAGACATAACACACACACATGACCTAAAACAACGGATCAGCACAGGACTGCAGACAACAGGATAATAAATAGGGAGACAAACGAGGCCGAGGGAGACACAGGTGGAGCCACTTAAACAATAATGAGGTGACCAGATGGGAGGGGACAGACAGGAGAAAGCACATGGCACAACACAAACACAACAGAAGCCATGTGCCTAAAATGATACAGTGTCCTCTGGTGGCCATACGGGGCACACTAGCCAAAGACCATGACACTTTTCATTTCTATTGCATTATTGTTAGTTCATTTTAGTAAATGTAGTACTAAAACTAACAAAAGTGTGAAGTTTTCAGATTAAAATAAAGAGGTTTTTATATTTTTGTAAATTATGTAAATGTTTTATTTCTGTTAATATTTAATGTTGACATTTATATAAATGTTTTTTCTATTGTTTTGTGCTGTCAAATGATTAATCGCATCCAAAATAAAAAATGTGTTTACATTTACACAGTATACATGTGTGTACTGTGTATATTTAATATGTGTATATAAATACACACCCACACATGTAAATATTTAAGAAAAATATTTGTACGTATATATAATACATTTATTATAAATTATTGGAATATAAATATATACATGTAAATATTTTCTAAATATATACTGTATGTGTGTATTTATATATACTTAATAAATATACATATATTATGTAAACAATTTTTTTTATTTTGTATGCGATTAATCGTTTGACAGCACTGGTATTATTAGATTGAGCTAATGTTATGGTAAAATCACTGTAATATACAGCATTTCATGGTTTATTGCTGCCGTTAATACATTTCAGTGCTGTCATATCCAACGTGAGAAAAGAAACATTCATATATTAATGTTCATGTTATAAATGAATTAGCATGTAAATATAGTGTTTGTGTTTCAGGAAGGCCGTGGCAGGGTCCGAGGTGTCCGATCTGGAGGTGTACGTGGCGCAGAACTGCACAGGTCAGTCAGTCATGATTTAACGATGAATCCCGGTCAGTTTTATCCCCTGTTTTGTGCTCATCTGGACTCTGTCTTTATTTGTTCAGGAAATCGCCTGTGTGTTTGGTAGAGATCGACCGATATATCGGTTTACCGATATTTTTCGTGATATTTAAGCATTTTACCATTATCGATTTACATTATTTTTTTTTTTTATTTTTTTGTCACATGCACAATTATACAGAGTATAACAAGAAGTGAAATGTGTTCTCTGTATTTGACTCATCCAAGCACACACACTTGGAGCAATGGGCAATGTTCACTCAGCGGTTGATGCTCACTCAGGAGAAGCTCCAGCACGGCCACCGCATGTAACTTTATACAAGATTCACTTGTTTGAAACACGCTAAACTATTTTAACATTTACTATAGAACCATTATTTCCCCAATAAACATCTCTATCGAAATTAATACATTATTTTCTCCACAAGCGATCACAGTTTGAGTATAGTTCTGTGTAAATAGATAAACCGCTCTGTCAGCAGTTTTATAATTTAGAATGACAAAAACATTTTAATAATTCTGATAAAACATGCCAGTTAAGAAATACAATACAATAAAATACGATGTTTTATTTGTTAAAGCTTATTTCAATATTCCAGAAAATATTATTCAGTGAATTATTCTTCACTCTTTAGTCTATTAAACAGCTTATAAACCTAAAACTGTAGTTTAAAATTAAGTATATATGACTTCTGTCCTTTATTTTCTTCATTTGAAAACATTTGACATTATTTTGCTTACTGTTAATATCAGTGTTGCTGATGATGCTTTTTATAAATAAAATGTTTTTATTGTTGTAATTTTAAGATTAAATTGTACATGAAAGAGTTAATTTTCAACAGTTGTTTGTTGTTGTTAAGATGACTGGAAGGAGGAAAAACCAAAGCGAAGAATGGATTTACTTCACTCTGTTATTTATTTACTTTATAACAGTAAAGAAATATCGGTTCTGCACGGTTACTAACCCTAATGTACAAATTATCGGTATCGGTTATAAAAAATCTCTATCGGTCGATCACTAATATTTGGCACAAACTGCAGTAATCATGGTTGATTTGTGTACAGGCTGTAACACCTCAACACTGAATCCCTGCGTTTCTCTGTAGTGTATGTTGGAGACGTGATAAACCTGTGCGGGATGTCCCGTACGGATCTCTCAGCGAGGTGCAGGTCTGGCTGGAAGTCGCTGATTCTGCTGGTGCCTGTGCGTTTGGGCTCTGATACGTTGAATCCGGCTTACACCCGATGTGTCAAGGTGTGTTACGACACACACACAGACGTGAAGTGATGTTGCTGTGATGGTCTGAGCTCATGTTTTCTCTCTCTGTGTCTGCAGAGGTTGCTGGAGATGCGGTGCTGCATGGGCATCATCGGAGGGAAACCCAAACACTCGCTGTTTTTCCTGGGATTCCAGGGTGGGTCACGTGACGTGTGTGTGTGTGTTTGTAATGTGTAACGAATCGCTCAGCGTCTGTGTGTTTGGGGTTTTCTGTGTGCTTCATGCAGATGATCAGCTGATCTATTTGGATCCTCATTACTGTCAGGCTGCTGTAGACGTCCAGCAAGACAACTTCCTTTTAGAGGTGAGCCGATATTTTAAGAGATAGTTTCCTGAAAACCAATTAATTCCACCTCAAAATATCATACATACAGCAACCAAATAGAATAGTCCAAATAGAATTACTAGTGGTATCAAAATTAGTGCGTTAACGCAGGAGATTAATTTTTTCAGATTCACGCGTTAAAAATATTTAACGCAGGGACGGGGCTAGGGTTGGCCACCCCATTCACAACTGCTGCCTCCGTCTCTTATTTCTTGAAAAGGATTGTATTTATTTAGATGCAGAACGTCTTTATGGCCACATCAAACGGGAGACGTTTCTAACATTGCCTCAGTGCCAGACGCGAGTCAAACGAGTGCGGAAAAGATACTAGCACACGCTCTTCAAATACACGCACAAAGGTGCCGGTGCACACTGGAGCTTGTGTATCATTTCATATCAAACAGCGAAAGAAACTACGTGCATGCAATGTCCTGGTTGTGCTGTCAGTTAAGGCATGAAAAGCTGCCTTAAAACTGTGTGCATGCATGCAATATATGCGTCACATTTAAGAACATGTTTTTGAAATGGTTTTAAAATCTGTCCTGAGGCACCCCAGCACTGTGTCTGTGTCCCTCATCTAACACACCCGATTCAATTCATCCACTCATTAGTAGAGACCTTAAGACCTGAAGTGGGTCAGAAAATGTCAAGAGAGTTGTGAGAAAATAAGATGCATGTCAGATCCACATCACGTTCAGCAGCAGCTTTTAAAGCAATAGCAGGCAAATACGCTAATAACCAGCTGCTGTGATGTCTATTAATGCAAGAACAAAAGAAAAAAGAGGAAATCAATCACTTTTATAGCTTTAAGGGGTTAATCTATATTTAATTTAGGATTTAGTGTTTGATTACTATTCATTTTCTGTATATTTCTGCTGAAGGGCACAGGTAGCTAAATATGTCATTTATTATAATGGGTTCATGAGAAGATTGTTTTAAGTTCACTTATAATATTAAAATAATAAAAAAAAATAACTGATTCAAATTCTTAAAGACTGTAATAGTAGATCATTTCATGTTATTAGAGAATAACATTCAAAAATATGCATTTTCTGCAAAGCTGCTTTGAAACAGTATGCATTGTGAAAAGCGCTATACAAGTAAATTTGAATTGAATATATGAATGCCTCTGTTTGCTGTCTCTCGGTGCAGTCGTTTCACTGTAAAACTGTCAGAAAGATGCCGTTTAACCGCATGGACCCGAGCTGTACGGTGGGTTTCTACGCCGGAAGCAGAGCGGCTTTCCAGACTCTGTGCGCAGACGTCACTAAGGTGAGAGAAAGACAAGCACATGCTACAAAACCCAAACATATCAGCATATATCATGCGTCTAAAATCCTGCAATATCAAACTGTCCCTCCGTCTTTGCTTTTGATGGACAGGCTCTGATATCATCCGGGGAGAAGTACCCCATCTTCACGTTTGTGGAGGGTCACAGTGAGGAGGAGATGAGCTGTACATCAGACTCAGTCACTCATATAAAGTCCAAAGACAGACCAGACCGTATCAAAAAAAAGAGCTGTTTGGAGGAGTTTGTGCTCTTGTGACCTGTTTGGTGCTCCAGTACTTCCTCCAGTTTCAGTCATGTGATCAAGACTGCCACACGCACTGGCATGTCAAGGAGAGATGGACTATTTTGTGTGTCCAAAACGTGGGTGAATTGAGGAGCTTTTGCTCTTTGAGTGTTTTTTACAGACTGTTATTTTCTTGTTTTTCTGTAGTTGTCTCGTGTAAAGGCACCAAACAGGAGGATGTGAAGAGTTCACTGAGCAGGTGGCTAAGCAGATTACTTGTGTTTGGTGTGATGATAATGACAGCAGACAGTGAGGCTCTTGGACAGATGAGAGGTGCATACGTTACTCTTTGACAGGCAAGCATGGGATTTGGCTGTAAACACTGGGATTTAGTCTCGGTTTATGCGTTTTGCTGTTTATACTACTGTGGGCATGGAGAGCTTTTATTTTGATGTCAATGTTTTAGAGATAAAGTAAAACGGGTCTTGTTCACGGGGAGGGGGGTTGTTCTGATTTGAATGTCAATTACACACACATTTCTGCCCAAACTCTTATGACATATGTTTTCATTACCAGTACTTTTGAAGTGTTTAATTTCCTGTATTCTCGTTATTCTTCGAGTTGATTCACAGTTTTCATTATTTGTTGTTGTTTTTTTGGTTGCATGAAAGATAGACATTTTAGTATATTTATACAGACCAATTCAACTTTTATGGTTAAGCAACAAATCTGCTGTTAACACAAGCAACTACTGACAATCCATATCAATTTAATTTATTAATATAACCTGGTATTTTTATAAATACATAAATAGAATATATTTGTTTTTTACTCCTTGAGATTCTTTTTTTTATTTCATATTGATTATTTATTTTCCTTTCATTTCATTTTTAGGATTGTAAAATAGACATCAACGGCCTCTCAAGTCGTATTTACTACTAGGAAACTTGTAGATAATTTTGAAACCTGACTTTCCAAGCCTTGATCTTTAAACATGCAAGAAGACAGAACTGTTAATATAGTAACTGGTATGTTTTTTGTCCACATCTTCTACTTTTCTTTCTCTTGCCATTACAGCAATCTATATATTTACATATACAAATAACCGTTTGATGCATATTATATTATTTTACATAACGAAAACAGCATTTATTCGATTTAAACTTTTAAATATAGTATGGTATATGTATACAATAGCACAGTTAACGTGTATATGGTTGTCAACGAAAGGGATACATTTATTCGATCTTGATAAAATATCTTCAGAATATTTTTTGCTTTTTCCTAAGAAATTGGCAAGAATGAACCTGGTGTCCTCTATGATTTCTATTCTTCCCAACAACAAAGCGCTTAAATGCAACAAACTCTTAATTCTGACTTAAAAATCGGGCAGTAGGATATTTCCAGTAACATTGTAAAGACAGCATAACCTCTGCAGGAAAGTTACCCTCAGCCCATGGTTTACACCGAAGGCTGTTGGTGTCATACAGATAACCATTAGTTATCGCAGAGCAGATCTTTGTGCAAATATAAGTTAATATGTTTTTCTACCAGTTTCATGTTTAGGTCATCAATGTAGACCAGTGGTTCCCAATCCTGGTCTTAGAGTACCCTCAACTCTGTAGATTTTGTATGTCTTCCTTATCCAGTGGTGTCCAATCCTGCTCCTAGAGTGCCACTGACCTTCAGAGTTTAGCTTCAACTTTAATAAAACACCTGAACCAGCTAATCAAAGTCTTCAGGATCAATCAAAACTTCCAGGCAGATGTGTTAGAGCTAAACTCTGCAGGACATTGGCCTTTTCAGGATTATGATCATTGGACACCACTGTCCTAATGAAAAATACCAGTTTGTTATTAAAAACTCCAGTCAGATGAGAGAAACATCCAAAATGTGAATTGTTTGGGGTTCTCCAGGACATAGTTTGGGAACCACAGATGCAGGCAGTTTGGGGAAGGAGTGTTTTTAGGCTGTTTATTCCAGGACTTGCATTTTGATGGTGCAATGCTCCCTCTTAGTTCAACTCCACCAGACTTGCTCTGTGAAAAGTTGATGGATACCCATTAGCCGACCAGGCCTGAGATGGTTGTGAGTCCCACCTGGTCCAAGGTTTCACTCGGCTGGAGCGGCTCTCATATCTCTACCGTACTGCTTGAAGTACAAGTGCGAGTGATATTGAAGCTCTGGAAGCATCATCCGAATGCAGAACCCCTGATCCTGCAGCGACAGGTTCCCCTGCACCTCATATCCCAGTATAGTAGCCGTCTCCGTCTGCCACGGGCGCAGCAAGTCCTCCAGCTCTCCCGGAGGAACCTCAGCCCTGGACACACATTTCCGTCGTGTATCCTCCGTAAAGGTCCTGAGCCGTTCCACCTCTACTTTTAACCTCTCCATCCCAAACTGAGCCGCCTTCTTCCAGAACACCTGCACAAAGAAGTCGTAGAGCAGCATGTCCAGCACATTCCACGATCGCATTTTTGCACGCATGTTCTCGTCCAGCTCCGTCACGCTGTTGCCGGCACGAGCATTGAGCCGAAGGTAAACCAAATCCTCATGCTCCAGTCCGAGAAGAGCCCCCAGGAGAACCAGGGACTCATCAAAGTGCTCTGCGATCATCACCAGGTGAAATTCTTGCTCCATGTCCTCCGGCCAGGAACCGTTCCACTTCTGGTTATTGAGCCCCATGTCAAAGCTCATTGGGTTCTTGGCAAGACCGTTCCTAGGTTCCTTCGGATCCCAGAAGATCTCTGGAGAGTCCAGAAACACAGATAGCGCAGATTTGCCTTCGTTGGCTGCGGCTTGGCGCGCAATGAAGAATGCTGGGACGGTAGAGGTGTAGTACCCAAAGACTGACTCAAAGGTCTTAATTGGGTCTCGCAAGTGCGTGATGATGACAGTATTCTGGGGCATCACCTGCCTCACCTCCCTCAGGTCCAAACGCATGTAACTGCAAAGCAAGTCGAACTGAGATGAACCCTCGGGCAGCTCGTCCACAAACATAGCTCTGAATCTGAGACAGAGAGAGAGAGAGATAACGAGAGTGAAGAACTTGTTTGGTTTAAAGCTCATTAACCTTTGAACAGTTGTTAATGGTTTGAAGAGGGAGGTCAAGTATACACTAATGACTGACTTACTTGATCCATCCAACCTACACTCTCGGAAAAGGTGCAAAAGATGTCACTATAGCAGTACCCTTTAAAAACAAGTTACAACTTTTATTTGGCCCTAAAGCGTGCATATTGGTGCCTTGGCATAAAGGTACATATTAGTACCTAAAGTTTACATATTAGTAACTTTCAAGTTCAAGTTGAGCTTTATTGTCATTCCGCTACATGTGTGGACATACAGTGGGACGAGATGTCATGTCTCACAGGACCACGGTGCTACATAAATACAGATATACAACATGAAGTAAAACAGTATAAACCTATACACAACTAACCTACTGCCAGCTTTGACTGTGCATATGCTATATATAAAAGTGGTTACCTATACATAAACAAAAAAAAATACAAACTGTACAACTGTGCAGATGACTCCAAATACTGTACATGTGCAAAAAGAGAGACATTCAAGCAGCTAGCTGGGGAACAGTGTAAGGTGATTTGTGGTGCATGAGCCAGTAAACAAAGGATAAAACCCAAGTGACAACTTTTGTAGCTGTTTTAAGTGTAGTGATGTATGCAGTGTTTTTTAAGGTGTGTTTTAGGGTGCATCCATTGGCTTTTGTTTACTATTGTATTTTGGCGACCTAGCATGGGTAGCTAAATTATGTAATATCATAGACTGGTTAGTGTGGCTCAGTCCAGTAACTAATTTGCTGTCAAATGTTTTTTTCTGCATTTACAGCCATTCAAATAGCTGTGTATGCCAGCAAAACAATTAGCATACATCTTGAGTATTTCATTATACCATAGTAGTTTTTTTTGGAGGCTTATAAAAATGGGACATTTACAGGTTTTTTTTTTTCAATACATTTTCCTCTTGATTGTTTAGCATGGTCCAGTTGGCCCATGTTATAACTTATTTGCTGCCAAAAAGTATCTTTCTCCATTGACAGCCATTCAAAAGTAGGCATGTATGCTAACAAACCAATTTGCCATTTGACACCCTTGATTAGCATGGCTCCTTTAGCCCCATGCTGCAGTTAAGATGCATCCTTTTTCACTGACAACCCTTCAAACTAGCCATGTATGCTACCAAAGCATATCGCAATCAACATAATATGTAAGTGTTTCATGATATTATAGGAGATTAAGGTTCTTCAGATTGCGAAATGGACTTAAATTGTCTTCTGGTGATTCATTAGCATGTTTAGCATGGCCAAGTTAGCCCCATGCTGTAACTAATTTGCCATCAAAATTCATCTTTCTCCATTCAAAAGTAGCTGTGTATGCAAACAATCCAATTTGCAAGCAACATATCAATTGTACTGTGCATATTTCATTGTATTGTGGTTAATGTGTTTTGGAGGCTTTTATGGATTTATTTTTGACTTGTGGTGCCTTAGATTGATTAGCTTTGTCCAGTTAGCACCATGGTCTTTGACCCAGAATATTCACTAATGAAGAGTTTTCAGCTACTTGGGGCCAAAAACAGCAGGCGCAGGTCATGCACTTCTAGAAGATCACCTCTGAGGTGAATAGGAACAGGTAACAGCCGAATACTCTAACATGTAATTAAATTAAGGAGATACTGACACATTGATTGAAATGTGATGTGCATCATGCACTGTGCTCATTTTACCTGTCTGGGTAGTTAAACTGGTACGTGCGGGAGGGAAAGGCGAAGGTGGCGCTCTCTCGTTCCCCGAGTCGAAACAGGATGTTCTGCACGGTGCTGCTGCCGGTCCGGTGTGTCTTCAGGAAGACTATGGGTGGATGTGCTCTCCGCCGCTCGGCTCTGGCTGTCGGTGTGTGTTTGGGTGGTTGGTGTGTGTTTGGAGCGAGGGGTGATGTGTGTTTCTCAGCAGCTCTTCTCTGGTTTCTTCTGTCTGCTTTAGGCCTCAGATCATAGCTTCTGTAGGACAAACATCTGATTAGATTCCTTCTCTTTATAAGCTGAACAGTTTTCTTTCTTTCTAGTTTTTTCTTTGGATTTGAACCACATAAATGTGCAACAGATGTAAAGGATGAAGTTGTTTCAACAGAAATTGACTCCGGTGTAGCACAAAATAAAACAGGCAAATTAAATGTCCTCATGAGCACTTCACACAAAACCAGGCCGGATTGCTCTCAAACCATGTTTGTGAGTCCTAATGACCTGTTTTCTGGTGAACTTTACTGTGTGGTTTCCTAGTAAACACCTAAATTCGTAAAGCAGCTTTTCAACCAAAGAAACCAAACCACACGATGTGCACCTTGTGTTGAGAAAACTCTTCCAAAACCAACCAAACAACCCTAATTCTAGTTCATTAAACAGAGTCTGTTCCAGACCTAGTTAGATACTGTCCTTTTTAACCTTCAGTATTGTTTCAAGTATTATAACAGTTTTCTCAAGTTAAACTAAATGAGAAATACTGCCTTGGCAACTAGCTTATGTTAACAACAAGTCACTTTATACATGTATCTGCCAAAAGTGTATAGTATTAAGAAACGTATTGTTTTTTTTTCATATTTTGAATGCATTTTCATATTTTCCCTTTTTATTGTTAATTTTAGTTAAAGTTTTAGCAAGTTAAACAAGTTTTTACCAAGTTAAACTAAATGAAAACTTAGAAATATTGCCTTGGCAACGAGCTAAAATAAAATACGTTTAATTTATAAATTTAGATAAATGAATTTGGCAAATGCAAATAATACCCCCCAAAAAATATTATAGTTGTAATTAATATTTTGATTTATTAATTAATATTGTTATTCATATTTTGAAGTTTTGGTCATTTTGTTTTATTTTATAAATGTCTATATAGCCTATAGTTATTATCATTTTAGTATACCACGTTACTGTCACGGTCGTGTAGCGGGAAGGACGCGGGAGACGAGAGGTAAGGTGAATAATGGGATTCTAATCATAGAACATAGGATGCACAACTACATAGACGAGTGAACGGACAAAGCCTCAGGGGAAACTCAGGGCTTATAAACACATAACGTAATCAGGGAAAACAGCAACAGGTGAGGAGTAATCAAACACAGACGGGGACTAATGAACTAATGACAGGGAATAGGAAGGACCATATATGGGCATGGAAACACAAAGAAGAGGGGAAACAAAGTCTGACATTACTCAACAGGCGCGTCCCGTGCCGTATATTATACAATGGGGAGGGGGGTGAGCGCTCTGGAGGCCTAAAGGGACATGGAGACAGGGCAGGTGGCCTCCAGGGCGGTGCCCGTTCCGGTACCAATGGTGGAGCAGGGATCCATGGTGGGTATTCGGGCGGTCATGGCGGATCAGGTGATTCCGTGGGCCTGGGAACGGCACTCCTGGCTGTGACTAGAGGACTGGACCCTCGGGGACTGACAGCAGCAGACTCTAGGTAGCGTCGGGCAGCACAGCTTCTTGGGGGCGCTCGGGAAGCGTTGAACTGGACGGAACCAGTGGAGACGAAGGCGAGCTGGGCGGGGACAGAGGAGACAAAGGTGAGCTGGGCGGGGCCAGCGGAGACGAAGGGGAGCTGGGCGGGGCCAGTGGGGACGACGGTGAGCTGGGCGTCCAGCGGTGACGAAGGTGAGTTGGGCGGGGCCAGCGGAGGCGAAGGAGAGCTGGGCGGGACCGGCGAAGGAGAGCTGGGCAGGACCAACTCTCTGGGGCGCTCGGGTGGCGCTGACTCTCGGGGGCGCTCGGGTGGCGCTGACTCTCGGGGCGCTCGGGTGAGCTGGACGGAACCAGCAGGGGCGCTCGGGTGAGCTGGACGGAACCAGCAGGGGCACTCGGGTGAGCTGGACGGAACCAGCAGGGGCACTGGAGTGCTGGACGGAACCAGCAGGGGCTCTGGAGAGCTGGACGGAACCAGCAGGGGCTCTGGAGAGCTGGACAGTACCAGCAGGGGCTCTGGAGAGCTGGACGGAACCAGCAGGGGCTCTGAAGAGCTGGACAGTACCAGCAGGGGCACTGGAGAGCTGGATGTAACCAGCAGGGGCTCACAAGGGGGCGCTGGCGAGGAGCCGGCACTGGCGGGCATTGGCGAGAAGTGGCCACAAGGGGGCGCTGGCGAGGAGCCGGCACTGGCGAGGTATTGGGGAGGGGCTGGGCTCCAACTCATCCCCTCATATGCCACCAACAAGCCCAGGGGCACATGAGCATCGGTAGGTGGGCTTGCGGTGGCTGGCGGGCTTACGTGAGCTGCGAACGGCAGCTGATTTCCCACGCGGACTGGGCAAGCTGCGAACAGCGTCGAAGGACCCCCGCGAAAGGCAGACCAGGATGAGCGGCGGCGGCTCTCCCCCATCTTGTTTGGTCCGTTCATCTGTCACGGTCGTGTAGCGGGAAGGACGCGGGAGACGAGAGGTAAGGTGAATAATGGGATTTTAATCATTGAACACAGGACTACATAGATGAGTGAACGGACAAAGCCTCAGGGGAAACTCAGGGCTTATAAACACATAGCGTAATCGGGAAAACAGCAACAGGTGAGGAGTAATCAAACACAGATGGGGACTAATGACAGGGAACAGGAAGGACCATATATGGGCATGGAAACACAAGGAAGAGTGGAAACAAAGTCTGACAGTTACACAAAATAAAAATAGGTTTTTCTATATTTTATTTCATTTCAGTCAACGTTTATCTTATTTCAAGTAACACAATGATTGTTTTAGTTTTAATGAACAATGATAATCTAGCACAGAACCCAGCATGCCGCTTTAGTGAAGCCAGGATCATGGGTTTGAATCTTTAAATGCATATTAAGCTGTTTGTATAAAAGCATGTGCCAAATGCTAAAGTAAACATATTAGTTTTAGTTTTCTGCTAGCTAAAGTGTTTTACCTGTTGGCCTGCTGTGAGTGTGTGGCCAGGAGCGTGAGGAGCAGAAGGAGCGCTAACAGCAGCAGTAAAGCGCTCAGCCGGTGCCTCCACAGCCAGCGCAGGCCCATCTCCACAAACACAGCCTCAGCTGAGCTGCTGGACTGACTGTCAGCGGTCTGTCTGTGATGTGAGGATTGTCTCTCTCGGCCTCCTCTCACACCGTTAATCCTGTAGGCCGGATCAGAGAAACACACGCACACACTGATGCTCCTCAGAGCTTCTGTCCGTCATCCACACTGCTTTATATTCATTGTTTTGTTGCTATATAATATCACCCCTACTACTCCGTTAGATGTGGTAGCTACACCATTATGAGTGCAAAAGCTTCTGTTTCCATTCACAAATCCTCATTTGGGTTTCTGTGGGTCTTAAAATGTTGTATTTTGCCCTTACAGGAATTAAGATCTTATAAAGCTCTCAAATAAGAGCAAAAAGTCTTAAGTAATTGTTGAAAACTGCAAAAATAAAAACGCTCTGTGTTTATGTCCCGTTTGTTTTCCAATACAAATGTGTAAATATCCTTAATTCGAGATACATTTTCTTGAAATACAAAATGAAGATATCAAATCTTGTTTTCTGAGAAACTGGACAGAGTGTGTTTATGCTCAAAACAAGAAAAAGATATGATACATGGGATATAAAAATAGTTTTCCATTTGCATTAAGTTGTTTTTCTGACCCCATTAGCAGATAATTGTTCTTGTTTTGATTCAAAACTCGCTTCATTTGAACAATTTCACATCACTTTGTTTCTCAACTAAATCTTTAGACCTTTGCACTGGAAAATAGGAACATACTGGCATATAATGTTCCCTTCATTTTATTCTTTACTTGGTCTTAAATAGGTATTAAATGTACCTCTTAAATCCTGCATGCATTCTGATGAAATCAATTTATTGCAAGCAACACATTTATTCAAAATATGTGTCATTATATGATAATTGATGCTTTAGTGCCAGGTAACACGTAACCCTCAAAGCTCAGGATAGCTGAATTCAGCTGTATAAATATAACTTCATATATGAACATAATCATATTTTCAGTGTGCATCTGTGCATGATGACCTCTAGTGCTGGCGAGTCAAATCAGCGTCTCTTCTCGTTCATGAGGAATAACTCACATGTTTGTATGTTTACTTGTCAGCAGGAACGACGAGTCTCATGCCGTAAATGTTTCTCTGTTATTATATAAGTTAATGTGTGTTTTTATGAGAAATGACAGGAAAGTATGTGTCAAGTGTCGTATGCAAATGCAGATATTTCTCCTGAACTAATTACTGTCACTCGAAACCAAATTACAGCTTTGTTCAGTCAACTTTCAATTCAGACATTTGATAGCCTGTTAATAATGGGCCTTTTCCACCTAAAATAGTAACGGAAAGTACATTTTACATAAAGAAGATGAAATACATTCCTTGTCCATTTAAAAGTTCTTTTTAATGTAACATTTAAACACATTTTACTCTCAGATTTCCATAACTGTAATACATGAAATTATTTAAATGATTATTAGGGTAAGTTTTTATTAATATTTTGAACTCATTTATTTTTTTACTTGGCTTTAATTGTAAAGTTTTTGTTTTTATTTTTGTCATTGTCATTTGTATTATTATTTTTAAACCTATAATTTATAACTATAATTAAATTATAACTAAAATAACAGTTTTAATTGAGATGAGTTGTGTTAACTGAGAAGATTAATCTGAGAAGAGATGATGCCAACCCCTCAGAGAATATACAGAATTAACCAAATTTTGTCATAAGTTAAATATATTAAGTTTCTGCAATATATACATATTCTTAATTTCCTGTAAAGCTGCTTTGCAACGATTGTATCATGAAAATATAATCTTGAATTTAATTATTATTTTAGTTAATTATTTGAGTATTTAAATTTAAAGTAAATGAAAATAAGAAATATAGATACAATGCGTGTGTGTGTGTGTGTGTGTGTGTGTGTGTGTGTGTGTGTGTGTGTGTGTGTGTGTGTGTGTGTGTGTGTGTGTGTGTGTGTGTGTGTGTGTGTGTGTGTGTGTGTATTTTGATCCACTTCAGATGTTGACCACTATATATGTGATATTTTTATGATTGCCTTATTTTGTAATACATTTTTTACAGTAGCCTATTTTTTGAATCAGCATAAATGAGGTTTATTAGTGCATTAAAGAGTATGATAATTTAAATAAAGCAGCTCTCTAATTTTCACGTACTCTGTAAATGTAATATGTGTTTGAGGAGACCTGCAGTGTGACCCGAGCACGTTCCTGACCGCGTTCATGAGACTGTGTTTGCATGCATTCAGTGCTGTTTGCAATTCACTACGCGAGATGCTTTATTCATTCACTGCTGAAGTTCATGCACACTTTAAAGGCCAGACATTCTCAACATTCACGACTGAAAGAGTTTAAAACCCACACTTTTAAACGAGGCTTTCATGCATGAAGTGTCACTCATCAGCACAGATCCACACCCAACTGATGAACTTCACCCAACATCACTCGAGTCACATGACATGTACAGAAAGCACTTAACAATAAGCTCAGTTAAGTCATACATTTTCACAGCATTTATTAATCTTAGTTAATAACAATACAGATGTTCACCGTGCATTAACTAACATTCAAAGGTGCAATTTTTTATTTGATTCAGGAAAAAACTATTGATTTATCGCTAATAAATATCAGAATTACAGTAAATCAAAAATACAAGTAAGGTCTGGTTTGTTTACATTACTTAATGCAGTAAGAAGTAAATTTTTACTGTTAATATTAGTTAATGTTACTTAAGAAAATAGTTTTTTTAACTATGTTAAGAGATGCAAATTTTGATAAAAAATGTTTTGAAGATAACATTAAGATTATTAGGTTCTGTAGACAGTACCGTTTCTAGGCTAGGCGGGGGCCTAGAGCACCACCAGCTGAAGGGGCGCCAATGAGCGCACGTACTGCCACTACATTTTAACAGGGTTGAGATTAAGAGGGGTACGAACACCCTGAAATAGGACTGCCGCCCCCACTGGATCCCTAACATCACTGGGCTAGAGTACTCATTCTGTACTCTGCCTGTATGCTATCGGATCAGAGCGCTGTCAGTTGCTGCATGATTGTTGCATGCAAAGTTTGTATTTGGGTCTGCAGCGCTCAACAATGCCATTAGATCAATGGGTTCTGTCAGTGTTTTGGCAAGGTATGGCTTTTTTCAAAGGCCAATTTAAAATATTGGTACATGAAAGTGCACTAAATCAGTATTTTGTTTAGGCAGTATTTGTGGCAGTCGATAAATCATGTTTCACGAGAAACTGGTCTAAAAGGTGTGCGTTTTTGTGCCAATGCATTGTGAAAGTTGTTGTGTCAGAAACTGACACAACAACAACAAAACAATTGAACAAAAACAGATAAAGTCAAAAAAGTAGCCGTTGATAATATCTAAACATGTATCCACATCTGATACCATGTATTTATGTGTGATGACAATTTCTTAGCAACTAGGGATTGATACATAGAGCTATACAGGCATCCAGTGCCTATAATAGTATCACAGATAATAAACTGTGCAACATGTTTTATCTTAACAATCAATGTACAAATAGGCCTAATGCGTTCAGATTCGTGGAACTCACAATGCTCCGAACCTCCACAAATTAGTGTCGTTACCAATGACAAGAAACTGATGTCTGAAAAAGAAATTATATATAATTTCCTTAATTTAAAACTCCAATTTTAGAACTGTAGAAGAAGTTTCAAATGTTATCAATAAGTCTCAAAGACTTTCAGTGAAAGAGGGCCACGAGTCTCATAGAGACGTGAAGATCTGCCACAGTATCTGTCAGTTATAACATAACCATACTCCTGTATTATTCACACCAGATACATATCTCATTCTCTGTATAATTAAACCATTCTCTGTGTTTATAATCATCTGTTGCTGGAGCTGGACTGTGTGTGTGTGTGTGTGTGTGTGTGTGTGTGTGTGTGTGTGTGTGTGTGTGTGTGTGTGTGTGAGTGTGTGGGTGAGTGTGTGTGTGTATGCGTGTGTGTGTATGCGTGTGTGTGTGTGTGGGTGAGTGTGTGTGTGTGTGTGTGTGTGTGTATGCGTGTGTGTGTGTGTGGGTGAGTGTGTATGAGTGTGTGGGTGAGTGTGTGTGTGTGTGTGTGTGCGTGTATGAGTGTGTGTGTGTGTGTTAGATAATCATTACATACATATGCAAAAGCTGTGTGTTTAGTCTTGAATGACAGTAAAATTGTTCTTGTGTGTTTGTGAGCAGAACCTGCAGGGCATCGAGACTATTTGGAGAAAAACAGGTATGAACTTGGCATCGGTTTATTATGTTTCCGTGTAATATCATTAATTATTTATTATATTATAAAAGTGCACATGCTTTCATTTTATGGAACAGAAAAATTTAACTATTTTAAGAGGTGATGATTTTGACTTAACTCAAAAAATTGTAGGCTCCGCCCCTAACCACGCCCCTTGACATAACCATAACTGAGGGGGTAAGAATAAAGTTGTATAAATTGAAGCGATAATTTACCCCCTGTGTCTGTGTCTGTGTCTCTCTCTGTGTGTGTGTGTGTGTGTGTGTGTGTGTGTGTGTGTGTGTGTGTGCGTGTGTGTGTGTGTGTGTGTGTGTGTGTGTGTGTGTGTGTGTGTTTGTGTGTGTCTATCTCTCTGTGTGTGTGTGTGTGTGTGTGTGTGTGTGTGTGTGTGTGTGTGTGTGTGTGTGTGTGTGTGTGTGTGTGTGTGTTATCCGGACGCAGGTATGTAGGTGTGTATGTGTGTTAAGTTCCTGTGTAGGGTGTGAAGGAGACACACCTGTTTCAATAGTAAGTCTTGAGAACACAATAAACCACATTTCCACTCACTGTTCTTAACAAAGCCCGTGTTTTCCATCCAGAAGCACGGAGGATTGCAGATGCTAGTATGCAAATAAACTCATGATGTCACACATACCGGACCGGTCAAGCATTCCACACTCGATACCGGTTTAATTCACCTCGCCATTGTGACTCACGTTAGCTGAACTCTTGTTGCCAAATACTGCTGTCATAATTGAACTTTTGTAACTAAAGGGATAGTTTACCCAAAAATGAAAATTCTGTCATCATTTACTCAATATCAAAAAGTTCTGAATATGTATGAATGTGTTTGTTCTGCTGAACACAATGGAATATATTTTGAAGAAAGTGTGTAACCGGGCTGTTTTTGGGCACCATTGACTTCCATAGAAAAAAAATATAGTACTATGGAAGTCAATGGTGCCCCAGAACTGCTCTGTTCACACATTCTTGAGGGAGAGTAAATGATGACAGAATTTTCATTTTTGGCTGAACTATCCCTTTAAGGAGGGACATTTTGCGACCTTTGTCTTCATGAAAAAAAGGGAACAAAAATTCAACATGACTCCTGCTGACTCTATAGATGACTAATTAAATATTTCAAAATACATTGAATGTTAGATAACAGATACATTTTCAGGGATTCATAGCTATATGGGAAATGTCTGCGCTTTTTTTGTCACTTTTGGAGGCTTTCTTTTATCCCGGTTCATTTCTGACCCTGTCTAATATCTGCAGGATCAGCAAATATCATCTCCTCGTCTCTTTTTTTGCGACACGATTGTTTAAATAAGCTTATTGTGTGTTTTCTTTGACATGAATGTACAGTAAATAATCACTATGAGTGAAAGTAGCGAGGATGAAATGCAGCTCTGTTGAGTGCTGGTGAACAGTCACATGTTTTCATAGCGTTTGCTACTGTGCTGTGCAATATGCACTCTACTTCAAACACGGGCTTACTGGATGTCATTGATCAGATGTTAAAATAGTCACATTTATTTCTATAGCACTTTTTACAACAGATTGGCAGGAAACAGGAACGTATCAGTGTTTATACAATTTCTTATTTATGAAACAAATGCAATGTTAGCTATAAAGCAGCGCTACTGAAGACAATAATGTAGAAATAAAAGCAAAATAAAGTCAAACAGAAATTAAATTTTAATGTAAAAAAGTGACTTAACACACAAAAAAAGCATGGTTTAAAAGGATAAAGCATAAGATCTAATATTGAAACCTGGCAATATGTATTCATACACATTTGTATGACCTCATTTGTGCGATTTTGTATGAATTATTTGACGGGTAGGTTTAGGGGCAGGGTAAGGCTAGGTCATTTGTATGAAAAAATGTATTGTTAAGCAAAAATCCTACGATTGAGACCGTACACATTTGTACTAATTAGCCCCCTCGTAATATAAGTACGGGTTGCCATGAGACTGCAGGGATAATCTAATGCAGTTCAAGTGTGACTGAAGTGTTTTCGAGGTCAGTGTCGGTCAGGTCACATGTTTGTGATGTAAAAGGATGTTATGATGTAATGATACAAAGAACGTTATTAATATATAAGGTCATAATCGCTAACTAATTACACATTCTCTCTCTCTTAGTATCGATTTTAATCAGTGTGTGTGTGTGTGTGTGTGCGTGTGTGTGTGTGTGTGTGTGTTTTCCATCTGTGTTTGCTTGTAGGGTGGATGCATAACTGGACTGATTCCAGATTCAATGTTGTCCAACATTAAAAACAAATATAATCTAAAATGCATCAAATATGAATACATTTTTAGTAAAGCTGTCTAGGATAATCCTCTTCTTCCATCTTCAAAACCTTACAGATGTGCATGTTATAATACGCAAGTCTTCATTTAAAGAAAAGAGAACGGTGAAACTATGTTCCAATAAATAATTTAAAAGCAAATTCAAATAATACTGTAGTTCAAAATTCTAAATTCTGTTTGGACGAGCTGTTTGGAATGTTCAGTAGATTCAGATATCAGATGCTCTCTCAGTTAAGGAATGTTAAAAAATATTGCGTTTAGAAAAATATACTTAAAGGATTTATCAGAACAGATTTGGAAAAATGTAGCGTTACATCACTTGCTCATCAATGGATGCTCTGCAGTGAATGGGTGCCATCAGAATGAGAGTCCAAACAGCTGATAAACATCACAATAATCCACGCCACTCCAGTCCATCAGTTAATGTCTTGTGAAGAGAAAATATGTATTTGTAAGAAACAAATAATTATTAAGGTGTTTTAACTTTAAACCGCTTCCAGGTCCATAATCCATAATAACACTTCCTCCGGTGAAAACTCCGTCTTCTGTCGTCTATCATATTAAAATCCAACTACATATTGGTTTAGAGCTGTTTTGGCTTGTAAACGGTGCTTGATCTGTGCAGATTTCTCTCCTGATTTAGATCAGACTACTTTTTCAGCAGAGAAAGCAATAGTATGATTATGGAATCAAATTTTAGCAAAGGTTTGAAGTATTAAACACCTTAATGATGGATTTGTTTCTTATAAACACGCAGCTTTATCTCTTCACATGACATTAACTGATGGACTGGAGTGGTGTGTATTATTGTGATGTTTTTATCAGCTGTTTAGACTCTCATTCTGACGGCACCCATTCACTGCAGAGCATCCATTGCTGAGCAAGTGATGTAACATTTCTCCAAATCTGATGAAGAAACAAACACATCTACATCTTGGATGACCTGAGGGTGAGTACATGTACTACAACTTTTCATTTGTTGGTGAAATATTGCTTTAGTTAAAAGGAAAAACAGTTTTTTAAACCCCATTGTAAATGTTCTTGATTGGTAGATTAGTACATTTTCTTGATGAAGTAAATGCATTTTGACCTAAGAAATGCTTAGATATTTGTACTTAAAAACAAGACTTTACAGTAGTAATAAAAACTTTAATATACAGACAAAATATTTAATTTGGCTCTAAACACTCATTTGAGACGCCCTGCGGACTAAACACACTCTAGAGATCAGCGCTAATGCTGAGAACGGCACACTAACACGCGTGCCGGAGCAGGTTTAGCTGTAATGTGTCCCTCATGAAGCTCCTTCTGTCAGGGGTCAGAGGTGACCTTCCGTGACTCGACTGGCTAATAACAGACTGTAAGTATGTCGTTTGTGGGTGGTGAAATGCCTCGTCTTTTGAATTCTGATAATAAACGAGAGAGTGTCTAATGTTCATCTGACTGGCCTGACAGCATTCCTGCTCCACCACACACCAAACACTCATGCATTTACACACCTGTTATACAGGTGTAAGAGCAGATTAACATTTATACAGAGATCTCAGACGTCATGTCTTCATTAGTGTCATTGAATCTGCTCGTGTTTCGGTGAATTTTAGTAGAAGTATGAGTTCACACAAGCAAACACAATACTTACAGTACTGTCTGCATTTTAATATTAAATCCTTTTTTTAGCGTTTCGGACCCAATAACTATAATCGCCGCACATTTACATTCATGCAATGGCAGACACTTTTATCTAAAACGCATCAATGCATTAAATTGCACTGAAAAGTTTTTGAATTAGGCTTTAAATGTTCAAATAATCATTTTTTTTTATTGTTAAAGTCTCTTCTGCGCACCAAGGCTGCATTTTTCGTTTAAAAATGGTGAAATGTCAGCCGTTTTCTATGTGAATATATTGTAAATTATTCCTGTGATCAAAGCTGAAGTCTTCAGCGTCACACGATCCTTCAGAAATCATTATGATATGCTGCTCAAGAAACGTTTCTGATGTTGAAAACAGTTAATTTTTTTGGTAGAAATTGTGCTATATTGAGTTTTTCATGATTCTTTGATGAAAGTAAAGTCCGAACAACAGAAATAATAATATTTTGTAAGACTATAAATGTCTTTTCTGTCACATTTGATCAATTTAATACATCCTTGTGGAATAAAAGTATTAATTTTATTTTAAAAAAATGACTTTTGAACAGTAATGCGTATTCTAATAATTGTTTATGCATTTCTATGTGCTCTACGACACATGACTGCTCTGGGGGTGTTGAGTTTTGAGGGTTCTTCAGTGGACGGTGAGAGGGCAGAAGAGGAAGAGTTTGGAGGAGTACAGAGAGGAGGAACAGGTACGTCCAGTCTGAACCGCCTGAATGTGACACACCTGTTTCAGTGGGCGGAGCCACAGCAGGTGACAGACAACCACAACACAAGACCAACGGGACCTCGACAGCACAGAGACAGACGGAGAGACGGATCGAAGACGCAGCACGCACCATGTTCAAGAAGAAGGAATACAGTCCTGTCAAGGCTGGACAGTGAGTTTCCATCAGTTCTTGTTTCATTGTGGGTCGTTAGATCACAGACACACACCTGAATGAATGACAGATCTGTCTAAAGGTGTTTTAGAGTAGAAACAGACTGCTGTTTATGCATTATAACTGTGAGTGGACTGGATTTATGTGATAATGTGGAATGTGTGATTTATCTTTATGACAGGGCAGGGCCGTATATCTCTCTCTCTCACTCACACACACACACTCACACACACACACACACACACACGGGTCATTGAGTAAGCTGGATGTTTTATTAGGGATAATTACCGCAAAACTGGCATCATTGCAAAATAATGCATGACAGGGTAATCTTTAGTCTTTAGCTGATAATGATTGTATCTGATTATCCTGCTCATTACGTGACTAATTAACAAAAAATGTCATCAAATGGAGCTGAAATGCTGAAATTAGTTTATTTTGTAACAAGAAAAAATGGTTTTACTTGACGATAAGATTGCATTAGTTAACATTGCATTAGTTAACATGACCTGACATTGAAAAAAAGCATGTAATAATCTTAGATAACAGTCAATTCAATATTTACTAATGCATCTGTTAGTTGTACCTGAGCTGACATGAACTAACAATGAACAATTGTATTTGATAAAATCATTTACAGATGTATTGCTCAACTAATGGGATCTTTTAATAAATACAATTTTCTGTGATATTGGACATAAAGATTAATCTGGATAAATCAAATAAGCACGAATTTAATTTAATTACATTTTTATTATATTTGATGTATTAACTAATATCATCAAAGTGTAATAAATACTGTTACAAATGTATTTCTCAACTGTTGGGCCTTTATTATAAAGTGTTGACGGCGTCGGCCAATCAGAGTGCAGCGTTCTGACATACAGCTGACAGCTAGAGAGGGGAACTAGTTATGACAGTGAGTGACTGGTGGTGTTTGCGATGGGACATTGATCTACAGCGTATTCTGAGTAAACGAGTTCATGTGTCATATACAAACCATCAGGAGAGTTATCAGACTCGGACAGCAGACACGCCTCTTGTGTCATTATTACACATGCATGCAGGTTTTAGGACATGATTAATTAGGCAGTAGGTGATTTAAAAATGGTGGAACATCATTTTGTATTCATGTAAATGTTGCATACCATCACATCAATTTTAGCCTGCTGAATAAAACAAGCTCATGTTTAGTCTGATGGCATCTCTTGATATCTTAAGACATACTCAGCAAATTTAAACAGAAAAAAAATATTATTTGTATGAAAAAGAAGCACATTTTCTTAATTTTATTTTCATTTTATTTCCATTTTTATTTCTAAGTTATATTTTACATTTATTTTATATTATTTTTTAGATTTGTAATTAGATTATTATAAAATGTATTCATTTTGTATTAATTTAGTTATTATTTTAAGTTATATTTAAATGTTATTTTATTTATATTATATTATTATATTTTATATTTTTAATTTTTAATGTATTTTAATATAGTATTTAATTTAACGTTTTGTTTTTATTTATTTTAATTTGATAAGTTATATTTGACATTTACTTTGATTTAAATTCTAATCTTATATTTGATATATTTTTAATGTTATTGCCATTGGTGCTGTCCCATATTTCCCCCGTCACACTGAAGCCGTAGAGCCAGTAGGCTGGAGAACAGAGAGCCGTTGTACAGTGTGTGTGTGTTAAGTGAGTCACGTCTATTGTGTGACACTGATGTGGATCCAGCTGATCGTGTTTGTGTGTGTTTCCTTGTATCCTGCTGAGGCTGTAACTGCTGTTTTGTGAGCCACTCTTGTGTTCAGGATCAGCCCGTGTACAGATGGGTGTGTTGTTTAAAGCGCCGCTTGTGTGTGTGTGTGTGTGTGTGTGTGTGTGTGTGTGTGTGTGTGTGTGTGTATTAGGAGGTGTGTGTTTAACCCAGAATCTAATTGTGTGCTAATCAGTGTGAGTTATTCGTTTCCTCATGCTAATGGATCAGTGATTGTTGTAATTGATTGATGGTTAATTGTTGTGTTTGAATGATGAAAATCTCCTTGTGTTGACCTCGTTAGGCATTGGTTTCCTTCAAGCTGACGGCTGTCATTCGTTTTAATGTTCATGTTTGTGGCGTGTCAGTTTCACCAGTCAGTCACTACACTGTATAAAAATGGCAGCTATGGTTGCTGGAATTCTACCATTTAAAAATATGCAACAACATTTTAGGTTTAACGAATTTGACTGAAATTACAGTGAAATACTGTTAGTTCATTAACTAATATATATACCAGCCTATTGAAGTACCTTTGACATACACTGATAACCACCAAGCAGGTGTTGCTTAGAAAGTCACATGATGAACCAAAGCCCATCACAAGCAGCTTACACGTACTAACACAGATAAGGTGCACAGTGTCCTTCACACAAGCACTAAACACCATCATGGGGAGACTCGTTAAACTGACATATGCAATAAACATTCATTTAACAACATTAGATGTATCATACAACCCTAATAAACATAACTGAGAATAAAAACTAAGAAACGTAGTTATTTCAAAGAAAAATCATCAAATTCAAACTAAATTTGAAATGCAACGCAAGGAATTCTGGGAACGTCAGTTTACGGGTTTCCCCTGTAAATTTTACAGGAACTTACCGTTAACATTTAACAGGTTTTTACTGTAGCATTTTCACAGGTTTATACCATTAAATCATGTTTTTTATACAGTGTATAATTTCACCTTCTGATTATTAAAGCACTCTCAATCTGTTTTCACCATTGTTCCTGCTATTTATTTATTTTTGTCTTATATGTATGTGTATGTGTATGTGTTTGTTTGTTTATTTCTTAAATGGCAAAATATGATCATTGTATGAATATTGACAAATTAATTGTAAAAGTACAGTCTCTACAGTCTCTATAGTATATATATAGCGTTTTTTTCACTTTTGCATTAAACATTTATTAATTCATTCATTCATTTTTAGCTGGTGATCATAATCATTGCATGAATTGTGACAAATTAAGTTTAGTACAAATGCTTCATGCGGTCTCTCAGTATCTGTGCTCAGTATCGGCACGTGTTGTTAAATGACACAGAGGTGAGCAGAAAGACTCACACAAACCGGCCAGATCCCTTCCCAGAAATGCCTGGCATGAATCAGCCTTTGACTTGTAATGCAGCCGCACGCTTTATTGTGTAAAGACTAATCCAGGGTGTGACTTTATACAGCAGCAGCAGAGATTCCTCAAGAACAGAGAAGACATTCCCAGAGTTCCCCTTCAACATTCCACAGACACGCCCAACCCACACACCTGCTAATCACTCCTCTCTCACTCACTCACTCACTCTCTCTCCTCTCTCTCTCTCAGCCTCCCCTCTCTCTCACTCACTCACTCTCGCTCTCTCACTCTCTCAGCTCCCTCTCTCTCCTCACTCACCAATCACTCACTCACTCACTCACTCACTCTCTCTCTCTCACTCTCTCACCTCTCTCACCTCTCTCTATCTCACTCTCTCTCACTCTCTCTCTCTCACTCACTCACTCACTCACTCTCTCTTGCTCTCTCTCTCTCAGCCTCCCCTCTCTCCCACTCACTCACTCTCACTCTCTCACTCTCTCTCAGCCTCTCCTCTCTCTCTCTCACTCACTCACTCTCTCTCTCTCTCTCTCTCTCTCACTCACTCACTCACTCACTCACTCACTCCTCTCTCACTCTCTCTCCTCACTCACTCACTCACTCACTCACTCACTCACTCTCTCTCCTCTCTCTC
>QVTF01003022.1:0-21339 GCA_003573665.1 Oxygymnocypris stewartii | reverse complement strand
TTTTATCACTAGGACTTTGGGACTAATACACAGTTTCCAAATATGCACACTTGAAGTGTAAATAATAAATACATTATAAATGAAGTACATTTAAATTAAATTAAAATAAAATATAAATACATAAATAAATAAAATAAAATACAAATTAATTTTATAATTTTATATGGTTTTTTAAACTTATATTATATATATATAAAAATTATATATAAAAATTATATATAAAAATATATTTTATTTTTACATTATATTTTTCATATTTATTTCATTTTGTTCCACTTTGTAAAATGTGTTTCTTTGTAGATTTTGTTGTTTTTCTCTTGTCTGAGACCCAAACTAAATAAATAAATAGTAGTAGTAGTGGTAATGATAAATATAATGATTTTTTTCCAGTAATCATTATCTCGTGTGATGTTTGGTCACTGTATTAGAAAACTCGGGGGTGTTTTATTGTCTGTATTGTCTTAAGGGAGATGCTGATATGGCTTGAGAGAATGAAAGATGTGGAGCATTAAACCAAACAAACAAAAATAATAATAATAATGCTAATTAGACGCACAGCTGTTTTGCTTTTGATTCTGTTCTTACTTTTCCATCGTTTTGTTTTCCATTCAGATACTTATATGATTTTTGCTGTTATGTATTTGTGTTGATATTTGGTGTGCTTGTGTGTGCATGTATGATATTTTGACATAAGAATTTAGCAAATTAAATGGGCAATGCATTAAAAGGCAAATGTTTAACAGGCAACCGTGCAACCAAACTCCAACTTCAGTAGATGTGATTTCTAAAAGATCAAACTCATATGCATACTGAACATGTCCTATTCCAAACAGGCTGTGGATTTATGGATTAGTTGAAGGTTCGATGCTGAAATTAAATTCATATTTGATTATGATCATGGACTTTGGAGCTGCTGAGGAACTGTACTTCACATCTTCAATCAACAATGGATCTCCAGTGGGCAGTGAATATTTCCTTTATAGATTTCTCTGCCATGTCCTCAAAACAAATAATTGCACAAACAACATCTATTTCAGCAAGGTCTTCTGAGGAGGCCTCGGGGAGTTCACCGTGTTCAGGTAACCAGAGAAGAATGATATTCCTCTCCTTGATAACAGCAGCATGTGTAGAGTATCCCAGAGCGTGAACGATTGCAGCCTGATCTCGTAGCATTCGCACATCAAGTGTAGTTTAGCACACATACATGTTCATGGAGAGACACTAAGAAGTGCTACGCTGACAGCATCTAAAATGAAGAGTTTGATATATATGCATAACTTTAGAGATTAATGTTCATGAATCCTTTGAGGTTCACAAAGAATGAAAATCATATTTTTGTTGCTTTTGTTGTAATTATGATAATTTACAAAATGGTTTATTACAGTCATCATTTTATAACTAATTCTGGATAATCTAATTGATATTAACATGTTTGACTTTTAAACATTTTGAGTTTTATAATTAAGTAAAAATACTTAATTATACAATCTATTTTCTATATATGTGTCACAAAAGCAGTCATAAGCAGCACAGGTATATTTGTAGCAATAACCAACAATACATCGTATGGGTAAAAATTACAGATTTTTATTTTATGCCAAAAAACATCATCACATATAACCCATTCAATATATAAAATTTAATGGCAAATAACAATGGCCAATATAAAATTTTAAAATATTTTATCTAAAAAAAAAATCTAAAAACTCAAATCAATCATTTTAAATGTGATTTAAGCATCAAAACATTTGTAAAGCACAATATGGAAAAATTGTTTGATATTTTTGACGTTACATTTAATATTTTTTTTTTTTTTTTTTTTAAGATCACATTTCAAATGTGTGTATATATTATATATATATATATATAGTATATATGTTAAACTACAAGTGACATGTATTGCTTGTGTTTTAATAGTTCATTCATAAATACATTTGCCTTTTTTTTATGTACAAATCCCTCTGTTATCTGAATATTAACATGTTTTTTTCTGAATATTGAACATGCAATTCCAGTTCCAAAGCGTTATCATAGTATTCCTCTCTAAAGTTATACTTTAATAAAAAGCTTATTTAGATCTATTTTAGATGCTTTCGAGATGTTGCTGTTTTATTTTTGGTGTATATCCATACTACATGCAAACTCTTAAAATAAAGGTGCATGAAGAACCATTCAGTCTCTTTCTTACCTTTTTATGATCTGAAGAACCTATAGATACCTATAAATGTGAATGAGTACACTGAACATTTTTTTTTTGTTTTTACAAAATAATTTGGCAGCTGTGTCAGAATAATATTGTAAAAAATACAAAGACTGTAACACATTTACGGCAAAAACTACCTTACAAACAAGAAAATTGAATGTAAACAAGTAAATTCAACAATGCACACTGCCATTCATCTGTTTTGTACCTTTATCATACTGACAGCCACCATAATAATAATGCAGGAGGTAAAAGAGAAAGCCACATGAAGAACCAAAGCTCATACAAGTAGCTTCGCCACAAGCACAAGTATATACTAATATATAGAGTCGTTGATGCAAACACTAAACACCATCATGATACTTCAATAATGCAATAAACTTTCATTAAACAACAGATGTAACATAACGCCCCAATGCACATAACTGATAATAAAAACTATTAAAAAAAATATTTAAACAAAATACTTTCAAATGTGGAGTGTCACGCGGGGAATTCTGGGATTATCACATTACAGTTTTTACAGTAAATTATAAATCAAATTGTTATTTTTACTTCTAAAAACTGTAAAATTACATGAAATTTCCAGTTAGATCTTTTACAGTTTTTCCCTGTATATAGTACGGGAACTTACTGTGTTAATGTCCCATATGTTTTTTTTTATAAAATGTTACAGTTATATACATGTATTTTTTACAGTGTAGGTTTAGTATTAGATCGAAGGGGATTTTGGTCTGGTTTGAATTAGCCGGTCTCTATTCACTCAATGACTCGTTTGGTGCAAAGACAAACACATACAGAGTTTCTGCTGATGTTAAAAGAGGGGGGTGCTATATGGCCGAAATGAAGCAACCTAGTCTCATAAAAATACATATCTGTGCACTTTCTGTGTGACACCGTTTTACGTAGCTTACTGCACGTTTCGATGCAGGCTCAAAGAGATATGTCCACCGACTGGCGCTAAAACACAGGTTAAATACGTGAACACTGACATGTTTTTATTACATAGATATAGGTACATATTGCTGTGTTTTTATTATGTTGCTACAGAAACGTACTGCGATGGTTCAGAATTAAATTATCCGGGGTCTGTCCCTAAAGGTGAATACTCTATCATGCCCTACACCAAACCCAACTAAACCTACCCGACCGATAGTGTTAACAAATGCAAAACTGAGATAAAAACATATTTTTGAAATGGCTTTTCTTCCTTATATGCAGATTTGAACTGATTCGTTGAACTGTATTTACACGGGATTGGAACCGGAGTTCCTCGCCTCCAAAACACGTCTCCATACTCCGTGAACTACCGAACAAACTTACTGTTTATGAAAACCTATAGATATGAAGTTGGATACATGTGATGCTAACGTTCAAAAGCATCAGTTTTCAAATCTCACAGCTTTTTAATATTGTTTTGAAGTCGTACATGATATTCTTCAGTAATTACGCTTTATTAATCAACACTCTGTAAATGTGTGTGAAAAGGAGTAAAAGGTGTCAGAGTTTTACTGCCTCTAGTGTTTGTTTCTTTTAGAAACTGCAGTAATATGCAGTTATTGGTACATATTTTGTGTCTCTGTAAAAAGTGCACCAGGTACGTATATGCCACGAGACCAGGTAGAATGAAGAATACCTCGACACTTTCACATAATCAGATTGGTTCATCATCCCAGGGACACCCGTTCGATCAAATAGAGGAACGCGTGCAGAAATGAGCTGTTGTGACATTTGGAGATGCAGTCTTCGGTCGGTGTCAGATTTCTCTCTTTCACTGCACTTTTAGAGCCAACACGTCTTTAATTAGCCAGCCGGAGTTGAGGCTCAGAGAATGGCCTTCAGTTAACAATATTTCCTATTAATTAAAATGTTAATTAGACAGAATCCCTGAAGCCAGAGAGTGAGTCAGAGTGGTTTTATAGGTCATACACGGCTTCTGCTTCGGACACTGCTTGGGATCCTTCATCGTCTGAATCCTAATAGGGTTCATTTTGACAGTTTTTTCACTGACGACAACGAGAGGATAACAAACGAAAAACTTTTTGAACTACAAAAATGATGATGTTAATCTATTGACATTTTCGTCAACTAATAAAAATGAGACTTACATGTTATGGAGGGAGTATTTGGGAAGAGATTCGTTCAGAACGAATCTGCTGCGTGCTTCGGAGGTTATGGGAACATATGAACCGGTGGGACTTGCTGCACAGTGCATAAACATTCAAAACTGTCAATATGTGGGAGTAAGAAAAGAGCAGACATGTGCATAAATCTGAGGACGTGAGAGAGAACTCAACTGAGCGCAGACACTGAAGCAAACACACACAGAAAGCGTGTCTCAGAGCGTGGGTACTCTTTCGCGTCGCATGGACGGAGAAATACACACAAATGTGATGTCGAAATGTACACACAGTTGATTAAGTGAACGTAAACAGTAGGGAGAACGTGCATCAGTACACTGCGTCCATTGCAGCTGTGCATTCGGTCTTAAAGGGCCAGCAGCCTAATTCAGTCACTATTGTCCGAGTCATTGATGTTAATTAAGCAACTAATGAAAGACGGAAAATCACTCGCTGCTCTTGACTGACAAACTTTAGTAGCACTATAGATTAATCTAAATTTATTTATAGAAATAAATATGTCTGCTTGAAATAATGAAGAATGTGGTGAACAAGTTATAATTAAGAATGCATAATTAAGTTATAACAGTATTTCATTGAAAAGAAGACCATGTTCTTGTTCTTTATGAGAAGTGATTTGATTTAATTTTAACAAGGGGATGTCGTGTGACACGTAGTCTATCATGATAAAACCTTAATATCAAACCTATATAATGAGTTTGGACATTTTAATTGCACTGTAACTAAACCTATTAGTTTTTAGCCGATTTAATTTACTGTAGGTTTAGTTGAATACAATGTTAAGATATTTGGTCGACTAGACTAAAACCAAAAATAATTCAGATGACTAAAATATGACAAACTAAACACATATGTGACCCTGGAGCACAAAAGCAGTGTTAAGTCGCTGGGGTATATTTGTAGCAATAGCCATAAATACATTGTATGGCTCAAAATAATCGAAACCAAAAATCATTAGATATTAAGATCATGTTCCATGAAGATTCTTACCATAAATATATTAAAACTTAATTATTGATTAGTAATATGCATTTCTAAGAACTTCATTTAAACAACTTTAAAGATGATTTTCTCAATATTCAGATTTTTTTGCATCCTCAGATTCCAGATTTACAAATATTGTCCAAACCATACATCACTGGAAATATTATTTATTCAGCTTTCAGATGACGTATAAATCTCAATGTCGAAAAATTGACCCTTAAGACTGGTTTTGGGCTCCTGGGTCACACATTTGCTGTCAAAATAAACACTGAACCCAAGCTTATACGTCTCTGCATACACAAATATCGTGCTCTTAAATTTGTGCATTACTAGCTTTTCTTGCCCTCACTAGTCTGGGGTTGTCAGGGGGGTATAAAATACATTTTATACCAAATGTATATTTTAGAAATATTTACTAATTTGATTAGGCAAGTCACAAAATGCTAAGCAAGCAAACGCTGCTTATTTGCAGCAAAAACTGCTTTCGCATGGACGTTAATTGTTCATCTGAAGGCAACATCAAATATGTGTCAGGTTCTTTTCTTTGAGTTTTAGACACTTTGTGCATCATTCATCTCCTCCTCCTCCTTTCACATAACTTGACAACTATATTAAGGGCACAAGTTTTAGGGGAAACATGCTGACAGCAACTTTAGTTACCGCAAAAGGCTTTCTAAAATCAATAGGGAAAGAGAGTAACATAATAGACTGCACTGAGTGCTGGAGAAGATTTTGTCTTGACTACAAATTCAGTTTCCGCTGTTTTAACTGGTACTTGATGACTGTTAAAGACTTTTATATGAAGGCAATCTGAATGGCTGACTCAATTATTGTACTTTAAACGAGTGGTTGCAGTTTTAACAGACTGACTGGTGCCGAGCGAAATGTAGGTCAGAACTTATATTCATATGAAGCTGTTTCATCAGCTAACAGAGCTACTTTTGATGATTGTTAATGGAAAATATTAGTCTCCGAGTTGTGTTGCAGCATCAGTCAGTGGGAGCTTTATACTGTATGTGTCCGTGAAGAAGTGAATGAATGAATGAACAAACAAATAAAAAATAAAGACAAAATTGCACAATAAAAAATTATGATGCCCCCCACCCCCGCAAAAAAAAGTTTGTTTAAGAGATATTTTTAGCAAGATATTCCATTTTGATGAAAATATAGAGTACAGACGTTTGTATTATTAGGAATAAGAGTGTTATGTTAGTATCATTGGTGTACAATTTTATTTTTTATTAATAAAAAAATGAATATTTTTTGTTTTTATTTTAATTTTGTAATTATTTTAATTTTTTGTGTCTTTATCATTTTTAGTATATATTTTTATTTGACCTATTTGTTTGTATGAATTTACTATTTTATATTAATTAGTATTAATAAATGGTTTAATTACTATTGACTTACTAAACTAAATGAAAATATAAATGCTGCCTTAGCAGCAAGCTGAATTGTTTATTTAAATATTTTATGTCAGTTAATATTTATTTTTTCAAGTAATTGTTTTGTTTAATTTGATGATTTTTGTATTTATTTTATTTTTAGTTCACTATAATAACCCTGAGAGGAATATCGTTTTGCTCCGATAGTGCCACTTACATATAAAATGACAGAATCCATTATCAATTTATTTATTTAAAAATATGTTTAATTAACCACTTTTTCACTGTGATTTATATATAACAACAAAATGCATTATTATTTTCAACATTTAAATTGCATTGCGAGTTTCTCTTAACACTTTATTTGCCACGTGCTTTTCTTGTCTTTGTGTTGTGGTTACATTTTAAATATATGAAATATTTGTTTTTATGTTTGGATTCATCCATAGATCATTGGCTATGGCACTCTTGCATAGCAGATAGAGCAGGAACGTGTACTTCACGTGCTATTAGTTTCGTTGTTTTGGTCCTCGACGTGATGCTTGATAGATGTCAGTTGTGGAGAACACAAAGATGATTTCAGTGAATTTCCAGTGTTTACTCTACTTGTATTTCTTAATATAGTTATAAAAATGGCTTTTTGTACGCTATAGTTATTTGAATCTGCAAAATGCTGTTAGCAGTGATTTGACGGCTCATATCTGACACTTTAAGCAGCAGACTCATAAAATGTTATTATAATGTCATATTTATTGTGTTGGCAGAGATGCAGGCATTGAGTCTGAAAGAATCCTCTCCCTAAATCCTCGTGACCTCTTTCTATTCTCTCCACAACACACATTGTATCAAAACCACTATATACCCCCCCCCCCCCTGTAGAATCACACCCACTCATGACTCGCAGCGCTCTCTCTTTCCCGGTGTTTGTGTCAGACGTGGAGAACAACAGGCTGTATATTGACTTCAAGCCACGCAAAACCTTCGGCAAGGCCGTTTCGGTCTCATGTAAAGTGTTTTAAACATGACATTGTTCTTTTGATGTGTTTAGCGGGGGATGCTTAGCCGGCGGAGGAAGTTTGCTTTAGTTGATCCACACTGATCCTTTAGTTTTCCTATAGTCTTCTTGTAGAGACGAGAGCGCTCTCATCGAAGAGAGTTCATTAACATGAAGGATTTTTATAGGGTGCAGTTAAAGCACCTTACATCCGAGTCAGCTCAAATTGATTGGCTTTAACGAGAACAAATAAAAGTGTCTCGTTTGTAAGTGAGTGTAAGGAAAGGGGTTTTATAATCAGATGTTTATTTATTGTGCTTGTATTATTGTAATGAGTATTGCTGCTGCTGATGCAGAGGTCACTGGCGATTCTGCAACATCGTTATTACGTCCTTGACGAAGGTCGTTAACCCGACAGCTCCAGTCAGATCGTCTCTTCAGTGTTTCATGCTGCAGTAGCTGCTCTCGTGGGGATAAAGTGATTATGCATGTGTTTTTGCCAAAGGTGAAATGACCACTAGACTAAAAGGGCTTGACTTTAATTTCCAGAGACACCAATCAGGAATAGAGGAGTTATCATGTTAAACAGCTTACCTTTCCTTTCCCTACTTATATTTTACATTTGAAATCATGCATTTAGTAGATGCTGTTATCAATGCAACTTACAGCAATAAACCTATTATTTTCATCCTTAGTTGACTTGGAATATAATGCACATGTTGTTTGGTAAAGAGCAACCTGTGAGTGAGTAGATTACAGATTTTTGTATATACAGATATTATTTGTATTACACAGTACATTTTTTTGTAGATTTGGGTTTTAATGTACTGTAGCTCTACAGATAAAGCACTAAAACGCCAAGACAAATAATATAGTGTACCTTCACTGGACTGAAAGTGCTTTAGATTTTGTAAGTGGCTTTAATTAAACCAATTTTGGTGTGACCACTTTTATCCTTTACCTCCAAAACAGCTCTCATGTTTCATAATTCTCAAATCAGACTAAATTCAATAATCTAATACATACCCAGGATGCAGCTCCAAAATAAGCTTCAAAATATTAAATCCTCATTGAGAACCCCATATCTATGGAAATGAAACATTTTGAGCCTTAAAATGAACATGCTGCATCAATAAGTTAAGAACCTGAACCTAAAAATGATATGGAGATCTGTTATACCTCTTGAACTACAAGCACACAAAGTTTGGGAAAATGATATGTTTATGGAACATAATGATATGTTAATGGAACAGTGTTTTGATAGAGGGAAACAATATTTTTTTCTAGTTTTAACATTATTTGTTCTTCAGCCGTTCCTCTTTAAGTACAATAAATATCTAATGAATGCAAAGTGACCGTTTGATTTTGACCACTGAAAATGTGCACAATTATCTGAACAATATCCTCATATTGAGATCCCAATATCTCTGGAACTGAATCACATAGGGTCCTAAAATTGAAGATACCACAAGAAATGTTTATTAAGAATTATAATCTAAAAGGGTGTTAAGATGTCTTTAATGCTTCTTGAGTTACAGCCATGCAAACATGGAAACAAGTGCTTTTTTTCCATTTTTGAACTGTCACCACTGGCACATAAAGCAACACATATAGTTGCTAAAGTAAACATATTTTACTAACAGAGCTGCCAATCTCTGTGTAACAATAACATGATATTGCTGTAAGCTTTCTGAAGTCATTTTTACCCCCCCCCCATGTTATCTGGCTACAAATCTCAGGTGAAAATTGTCATTAAACCCAGCTCTACAAAATAGTGGATTACTTTGGAAATAATGTAATATTTGGCTTTCTTCTTCTGAATTTGTATTTCTTTCACTAGGAAGAAAGATTATCAAAAAAAACATAGCTGAGGACCTTGAGTTGATATAAAACGACTCTAAAATCGAATCGTTTTGTGCATTATTATCCAATCCTGAAGCCATACTGTAAATGTATATAAATAATAAATATATGCAGTGCAGTCTCTGTTAGCCACCTGCATAAGCTCTCAGGATTGATATAAGACTCAAATGCATTTCTGGCAGGGTCTTTAGTCTACTTTCTTCAAGCAGCTTTGCATTGGATACCTGATAAAACAGCTCTAATATAAAACGTTGAGCTGAATCTTCAGGCCGGCTTTAAAGAGGCATCCAAACAAGCCACAAATATGAGTCTAATTTAAACTTTTCAAAGCAGTGAGAGACGTTGACTTGTTCCCAGTCTATTTTTTTTTCACTGTTCTGTATAAAAATGAAGACAGTGCTTTAAAGCAATTTAATTATTTCATATTTCATGGTGTGGAAATGCCTTTGAGCTTTATACAGCGGCGTGTCGTATCTTTTCTCTCATACTCAATCAATCATCCGTTATCTGATCAACCTCTTATTCAGCAGGATGTTCTTCAAATGTCAGATGCTTTAAAGCACATCTGCAGACGATACACAAGTGGCTCCTTTCAGCAATAAAAATAAAACGCTCTGGAAAATCAATGCACCACATACTCTAAATCACGCTGCACGTCTCATAAAATCTGTCTAGACAGCCCGTGAAGATAGTTTATTAAATTTGGCTCATTTTGTCTTATATTACAAACTTCAGCTTTGCTCAACCATGACAACTTTACATTTGAATCATGTCGTGTTTTTGAAAGAGTCCAGTAAACATTTAATTATGACTCCAACAAGATGGCAAAGAGGTGATCCATATATACACCGATTCCCTGTGATGACGCTTTTGCAGAAGATCTGAACCCTGCGGATGACGACTTTCTTACAGATCCTGGGAGTGCAAGGATTGATCACATGCAGAAACAACACGTACGCATCCAAAACAACATCCAGAGATCCAAGAAGCGGCTCCATCTTCGCTTATTGTTTTGGGAACACAAAGAGTCCTGTTTCGTCAAACGTAATCTCTGTTCTGTCAGATCAGCTTTCTAAAACCCAGCCAATATCTCCAGAGGTTTGGCCAAAACCGTTTCCCAAAGTGCAGAAAGTCTTTCCAGTTGAGTTCTCCAAACAGATGGCGACACAAAAACCCACATATAGCATTTCTGTCCTTTCAATAAATCCATACACATATACAATTTGTCCTTTTTGAGTAAAAGGAAACAAATACGAAATGGGAATAAACCATGCGGCTTGTTTTAGTTTACAGTGACTTTTACACGGGCTGTACAAGGCATCAAATGTATTCATCCGAATCCCATTCAAAACACTCGTCTACATAAACGTTATAATTATGAGTTTGTTTTTGAAGGATGACAACCCAATATTTATAACCGCAGGTTTCCTGTGTGATTTAGTTTAGGTGTTTCGTCTATTTACAGCAAACACAAATGCAGATCTTCATCATCATCGTCATCATGTGCACTATTTAAAGTGCCGTCTTAAAACAAAGTTTAATGTAGATCAACCTACTCAAATCAACAAACGTACGCCGTACATTACCACTCTCGATAGCAGCTGCTCTGAAATCACATATGTCTATAAATCTATGGATAATTTAGAGCTTCCAGCTGGTTTTATGATTAGCTTCAATTATGAAGAGTACAATTTGGCAAGAGTCTTGCTGAACAACCTTCTATTGCACAACCCGTCTCATTATTCAAAGAAATACCATGGTGCGTTTTTAGTTTCATGGATTACTACAGCCGTCAAAGTACAAATAACTTAGCTAAGTTTACATTACAGCGTGTTACAAGCCAGAAACTTCTAAGGAAACACAATGTAACAACTTTCCTCCTGCAACATTATAATGTAACGATTGTGTGTCGTGATTTACCCATAACTTGATAGTTCTTCTACTTTACTTTTTATCTTCTTCTCATTTTCTGTTTTTGATTTGTATTTTCTGACACAATTTTCAAGATTGTTTGATTTGTTTCAGCTGTGGCTCAAACATGACTACCTTTAATGAACAATAAAAGTAGCCAGTTCTATCCATGCACAATTTTCCAAATCAACTGAACCCATTTTTTTTTCTTTTTTTATTATTATTCACTGACAATTGGCATTACATAAACGTTTTTCCTCAAGTATCATAACAAATTTAATGCAATTGGCTGTTGTGTGTCTTGCGACCAATTTGCTACATGCCAAGCATTTTAAACATCTATATATATATAAAGTATATATAACTATACTAACAAATTGTATAACATTAACACAGCGTTATTGACCATATAGTGTATTTTGCATCAAATGTATAGCAGAGGTTTTGACTGAAAAGCTCAATTTTGTTAGTGCGGATAAAATCGCTACATGAATGTTTCCCTTACGTGACAGTATTTTAACAGCATTTGATATTGGTTTTGTGTTTGCTGTTGAGACTCTCTTATTATTTAATCCATGCGTAATCCCAATACAACTGCATCGAAAGCCAAAATTTAGGAACAAACACTACACATGAGTGAGAAAATGAGTTTTCAGAGAGACCGCGTAGATTTGGCATAATACTGGGGCTCTTATGTGTTTGGTAAACAGTACTGCAATGTGCCCATCTCAGCAGTCTTTGGTTAAATGATATAAAACACCTCAAGATATCAATACAAGAGCAGAATGAATTCTTCAACCGCAGCTTCAAAACCATGACATTCCTTAAGGGACGCCTTGTTCTTTTTGATAACAGTGTTGGTTAAATGTCACCATCTTATTTTCAACCATTGCTTTTAAAATACAGTGATAAGGGCATCATGAGGGAATATGAAATTATGATGCTTTTTTTCCCAAGCTGTATCTTGGTTATTAATCTCGAAATGTTCATCTGACCCTGATTAACCAGATCTGTCAGTTATTTCTTCATTTCGCCTGCAGAAGAGGATGTTTTGGTGTCATATTGTGTTCAGTCACTTGTGATGTTAAATAATTAGGGTCAGTTTAGGTTTAAACCGAGTGACTTGCATAAGAATATTGTTTAAAAACGCTGTCCTGCAATGCCGACTTGCTTTGGGGAAAATGTCACCCCCTTATTGACTTGCAATCTGCAGTCAAAATAAGAGGATCGACTCAAATACATATTATCTTTTAGTCAGAGCCGTTCCGTTTTAAATTAACAAAAAAATGAGAGAGAAAGCCAATTGTCAACGACTATTGATTGTCAGCTTTAGCGGAAATCCATGATGCGGCATGATTTTGAAGAAAACAAGCAAGATAAACAAGCACGGAAATGACAGCGGCTTCAAGAGGTGAAAAGCAATCATCTCCAGCACTTAAACGTAGGTGAATCATACTCGAGATGTTACACAATCACAGCATTCAATAGCACTGAAGGTCATGTAACATCTTTAGTGAGAAGGTTGAAAGCTCAGGACATTTATTTCGATCGATTCGGCTGACCCTCCACTCTCCAAAAAAAGTGAATAAGAGCCAAACAAACAATATCTTTCCAACTGCACAGAAATGATAAACTGAAATGGCATTATTGAGTGTGTGATTTGATTCCAGCCATAGACTGCTATGCTCACAACACAACATGCAACGCGCGAGCTTAACGTGATTCTCACGCGGCGTGAGCTTACAGCGTTACGGAGGGACAAAAGAATACACTCACATTTATTATGCCAAACAATAACAACCGTGCTTTACCACACAGTCAAGCTGAGCTCAATTAGTGATCCAGACACAATATGTACTAAGCCGCGATGCAGTTCTTTTCACTCCAAGGCTGTTTTTGCATGTGAATATACAACAGGTGAATGGAAATCAAATACTATATATATATATACTGTATATCTCTTCATATATTACACAAATATAGACTCTTCGCAACTTCAGAGCATCTATTAAATTCACAGCTGGAGATAAAAGGTCAACAAAAACCAACCCCCCCCCAAAAAATATATATAAGAGGTGCAAGATCCCATAAGAGTCCGTGTCCGTTTGTTGGGTTGATTTGGAGCGTGAAGCACGTGTCCGCTGTGGCAGTTTCCTTCTCTTAGGCTTTAGAAAGGAAGGTGCTTCTGGTGATGATCATTAGACTATGTTGGGTGCAGTGTTGAGTTGACTGTGCCGTCCGCTCCGGCCGAAAAGCAGGCGATTTTTCTCTTGGCTCTGAAATAAGAGTGATTCTGGGAAAACCAGTCACTATAGCCACGCTCCCCTCATGAGGCCGGTCGTGAGGAGGAGAAGAGCGAGTCCATTACTCCTGGATATCCTCATACCTGTGGGGAGAGATGAGAAGACACTGAACGGAAAGCCAAAACAGAAGCACTTCATCACAAATAGAAATAAAACACACCCGTCTAGACTTGATTATACATGACTAGCGTCATTTATTGCACGTCCCATTATATCGCAAAAGAAATGGCTTCAAAAGGAATGATTGATGCAGATTTCATACTGCAAATAAACTGTAACGGTCTTTCTGTACATATTGTACACGATTACAAGCTGTTCCACAATAATACGTTGCATATGAAACAATACAATTAACTAACTGCTGACTTTCCGTCTAACTGTTTTGATGAGTAAAAGTTTTACATACAAATTATAAAAATAGCATCAACTTTTGCATGAATAGTGAGAAACATGCAAAGTAAGTGGATTTCTTTGGGGGGGGGGTGCATAAGTCAAAACGTGTGTTCATATGTTTGCACAAATGGGAATGTGTTCAGTGTGGAAGAGGAGGAAACCCTTTCTTTAAAAGTTTTGAGCACGGCAATACCAGGCATAATTTTGCATGAAATTAAATATGATATGCATTCGTGATACGAATTAACTAATTGCTGGCTTGGCATTCACCTGTTTATAGTCAAATTGTGAATTTGCATGTAAGAATCCTGAATGTAAATGCTTGATACATAATTACAATTGCATATTCCGCAATTTTGGCATAACATTTGTGTGCTAAAGCTGAAGTGGATTTTATGGAGTTTTGCATAAGTCCAAAATACACATTTGTTTGTGTTTTTCAATACACTAATTATAGACAAGGGTTATAATATTTAACTAAAATCATAACCATAAAAAATACTTGAAATAAAATAAATATTAACTGAAAGAGAATATATATTTCTATCATTTGGTTTCTAAGACAATGTTGCTCATTTTATTCAGTTAACTTGATGTTCTTAAATAATGAAAGCTAAACATGAAATAAACTATATTAGACATAAATAAATGAATAAAGCAAAACACGACTTAATAACTTTAAAGTTTAGAGCGCAGGCACAATATACATTGGTTTTTAGCCTTTCATTTCAACTGTTTTAATTCAAAGGTTCCTATTTGTTTTTAAGAAATCCTGAATATAAACACTTGATATGCAAGTACATTCTATGATATGAAAATAAATGTATTAATATTTGCATTGAGCTGAAGTGGATTTTCTGGAGTGTGCATCAATTTATTTTGCATCAACGAGGATGTGTTTTGAGCATTTTGAGCATGTTTGCAGGTACATGGGACCACTTTGGCCCTCATTATGAGAGCTATTGTCAGCACAACATTTCATAAAAGTGGGTATATTTGAAGAGTTCAGATAAGTGCCGTTTGAAAATTTTCTTCTAAAATTAGCATTTTTCTCAGGCTCCTATGTTTATGTTCAGCTATTTCACTTTAACGTAAACACAAATAACCCTATTTATTGACATTAAAGTGAAATTACTGAACATACACATATACGGGAGCCTGATAAATGTTTTTTTGTAATTTTAGAAGAACATTTTAAACGTCACTTAAAGACTTTTGCATCTGAACTCTTAATTTGCTTACATCTCTCCGCAAGCAACGAGGAACATTCAGACCCATGATTGCACATATATGTGCACTCTTTCTTATAATACTAATATTATTACTAGGGTAACACAAAGTGCCCACCAAAACAACGCTAAACCTCCCAGGTACCACAACACAGTCTGGTTGTATTGGTTTGTGTAAATAAAGAAGATGCTATCTACCTATTCACAGAGACCTCCTGCTAAACCCTCCCCATATAAATCAAGCTGCAATCTGCCATTACGCCATGAACGGGATTAATGTGCAGCCCAGCCTGCCTTTCTAAGCTTTTCAGAGTATTTTCAGACAACCTCTCTGCTAACAGCTGTGTTACAGAGAAACAACAACTCCAGCTCTGCGCTGGAAAGAAGAAGCGTTCATTTAATCACATGTTTTTTTAGTGGTGCAGGGATAAATGGGAAGGCTTTGATAAATGATGAATCTCTTCCACTTTCTCCAGAAAGTCAGTTTCTCGACCCTATTGTTAGCAGATCATGTTCCAGTTCTCGCACGGTGCTATAAATACGTCTGGGTTTTTGAACCACTTTCTGTTGTTTTTCCCTTTTTTCTAGACCTCCTTTGAACAGTGAAATTAGGTGCGATACAAGACCTGAGGACGTCAAAGCAAATGCAATATGATTCCTTTCTGAAACGGCACACCTGCATCGACTGCAGAAGAGAACGGGATGCACACTGACCAATAAACCCACGAAAACAAGGCAACAAAGACTAAATGGGAAATGAAATATTCAGTAAATCACGGTGACATTTACGGGATTTCTCCGGCGGTTGGGAGTGGAGCTCTGTATCAGAGGAGACCAGGATCCTCCCATGAACCTCTGCTCCTCTCGGCCAGATCTCATTTAGCCCGAGGTGATCAAGCCAAACGGGAACCTTCCCGAAACAGCGATTGCATCGGCCCGACGCGTCCCTCCCTTCGTCTGCTTGCAGGGAATAATTCATCATTCCTGGCCGGCCCTCTTTATTCCGGGCCGAAATGCTCTGTCGATTATGCATCGCATCTATACGTTCATTACCAGTCGCATCTGATTAGCTGTGATGAAGAGCATGAGTAATGCCAGCAGCTGTAATTACAGCTCGTGAAGGTTCTCGAAGGTTAAACGAGCTCTGAGTGCTCATGTTCAAGTCATACACTCAGACGTAATTATAGTAAAGGTATACAATTAATCTGCCCTCCGCTCATTTTACATGCCGTACAGTGTTGGGAAGGTTACTTTGAAAATGTAATGGGTAACAGATTACAAGTTACCCTACTTAAAATGTAATAAGTAGTGTAACTTTTCAATCATTTTATTAAAGCAATGTAACTGAATAAATTTGATAACTTTTTTAAATTTCAATGTTTTCAACTATTGATCATTTTGAAATATGTAAAGCAGACAGGGTTAACCTTAAAATATCTTCATTTGCATATAAATGTGTTTTAGTAGTGCATAGACACAACCACCTTACAAATCCTTTTTTAATCCCCCAAAAACCTAATCAATTATCAAACAAATATGATGTCATGTTGCCCAGGCCCCTCCCACAAGCTCTGATGTAATGTCCCGTATTAGCATATCTCCGCCCTCAGCCAGTTGTACGAAGTCCGTTATTTTCTCCGCGCTTGAGCAGCTGTAGTAACAACAATGTCTTGTAAGCAATGCAGGTGTTTTGTTGTCAGATGTAGAAGAATATAAGAGTCCTAATTTTCTCTAGACATCAGAGCCACTGAGGACGCAGTGGATTCGTTTTTGACTTTATGCGCCAACAAATACTCCTAAATTTGTTTATGTCTGCGCAAATCATTTTCTCCTTTGCTTTCTGAATGAGGGATAATGCAAGGCATGTTTTGTTAAAACGTTAAAACTCAAGGATGGTTCTGTGCCCAGTGTTCATGATCCAGCTACACCTTAAGAAAAAGGAAGTCTTTATATTTTTTTATGATTATTTGCAAATCGCATTTGCTCTTCCACGGAAGAGAGCAGCGCTCATTGTCATGTAAAGAGATATGCACTGAAACGAGTCACTGTGAACAGAGCTGTTTTTGACACGGTAAAAGGTGTTGTTTTACACGACCACTGGGACCATTTCAACAAGACCCTAAAGAATCCTAGCACCTTGTGGAAGATGGGCATCCGATGTCCCCTTTGAAGCACAGCCACCATACAATCAGACTTACTTTCAGATCATGCTGAGGTTAAATGCAGATTTAATAGTTTAATAGCTACGATACTGTTTTTGAAATCAAATATTTGTATAGCTATGACATGAAACAGTGGAATCTAACAGTACCTTCAAAAAACATTTAATCTAAAAAATAAAGCATTTACATAAACCCATATAGGAAATCAAAGAGTTATCAAATAAGCATATTATAAACTCCTGAAACATTGGTGTTTGGTTACTAAATGTCATCTGTCCAGATTGATTTAAGACACTACTTGTGCATACTGTATGTATTCCCTAACATGCATATTTCAATGTCAGCTCATGTATATACTGTACTTGATATCTACATATTCAAGATATGGCCCAAATATTTGCCAGTGTTTTTACAAGATTTGTATTTATTTATTTTTCCATGTCACAAAGTTGTTTGCGATTTTAAATCTGCCATAATAATTCTAAATATCTCTGTGTCAAATTGATATAAATCAGATTTTTGCATGTTAATCTGATGATTAACATGTCCCTGTATTAAACAATGTGGCAAAGTTTGCTTTCATAAGATGAATATATTTGATATTTTGAGCTCAAAATAATACCTTCAGTCAATTATATTATAGGCCTGGGGTTTATTGCTTGCTGACAGTTTCTAAACTCAATTACTAGTTCTACAATATTTCAAATAAAGCCCATTAGGAACTTTATTACATATATTTTTATTTTAATTTGCAATAATATGGCATTGTTAATCTAACAGGTTGCATTGTTTTCCATCACGGTAAAACTCTCAAAGACATTTTTATAGCAATTAAAGTGTACACGAGTTATAAATTGCAATAAAAAATATGTAATGTAAAACTTTACAAACTGGCTGAGTTTGAATTGCAATTACATAAACGCTGAAGTAATTAAATGTAGCTTATTACGCTTGCAGCCACTGGCCATACATATCTTGCTCAAATATGAATTATTATGTGCATGCTGTAAATGCTCATTTAAATACTATTAAAGTCACTCAGCAGAAGGATGACTTTTATTGTATTTTTCTCCCACTGGTGCATCATATTTAATACAGCGGTCAGCACAAAACCACCTTTGATTTCATGCATCCAAGAATATGCAAAGAACATGCAGAGCTGTGAACATGAATCTGTGCTCTTTGGATGATGGAGAATTTGATTCTTCTCCTTTTCTTGTAACTGATTTGATTGATTTTTTTTAATCTATGCTGTATTTTATGATATCATTTTGAGATTTATGTGATTTTATTTATTATTTTTTTATTTTATTATTCTACTTTGTTAATTTAAATAATAATAATACATTGAATTTATTGATGATTATAATTATGAAAAATAATTCTGCGTGGGTTTTTGTTAAATGTGAGCCAAAATCATCACAATTAAAAGAACCAAAGACTTAAACTACTTCAGTCTGTGTGCACTGAATTTATTTAATACACGAGATTCACAATTTGAGTTGAATTACTGAAATAAACGAACTTTTCCACGACATTCTAATTTATTGAGATGAACCTGTATGATATTACTTTGAGATGTATGTGTTTTTTTCTACTTTGTTACTTTAAATAATATAATACATTTAATTTATTGGTTATGATTATGAACAATAATTCTGCGTGTTGCTTTGATACCTAATCAAGTGACTGTCATGTGATGAATTGATTGTTTAAATGGACTTAAATGAAGGTGAGTTAGCTGCAACGCGTCTGTGTTTTTAATGTTAAACCCATTAAAGGCTTTTTACTTTTTCATAATATTTTTGAGCACCTTGAGTTTTATGATGACACCTCTGATTTCAGGTTTAAAATCCCCTGAACACTGTGGCATCTCAGACGATTACTAATGAAATCTGATGCACCGAAGTGGTTTTTTAATGTGATCCACAAGCATGTTGAAACACAATGAACAAGCGTGCAGACTCGTACCTGAGCCGGTGCTGCGCCCACTGTTTGGGCGTGTGACGTCTGCGAGGTAGAAGTGGTCTGGGACCTCTGGTCGGAGCTCATGCCGTTGCTGTCCTGGCCGAGAGCCGAGCTGCTCTTGCGGGGTTTCTTATCGGTCAGGTGCAGCGGAGAGCTCTTCTTAATGGCCCTGTTGCGCGGGTGGACGGTGGCGTTGACTTTAAGGTAGGCTTGAACCTTGTACTCCTTCAGCTCTCCGTAGTTGGCGTCTGTGACGCGGCATTCGTACAGACCCGTCGTTCTTGCTCACCCGAGAGATCTGCAGCTTGTGGGAGATGTCATTGCCTTGGACCTTGACTGTCTGTGAAGAGAACCGAAGACAAATCCTCAGACTGGTAAAGCCTTTATTTGCTTGTGTCTTTGCTTTAGAGGCCTTTCATAACAGCAGAAGGTGCCATCGAGTTATTTAACCCTACTGCATCACATCTGATGCACAAAAGCCTGATTAAACGTTGCTGTCGCACACAATCTTCTTCACACCTTCTGTCCTCTTACTGAGAGTTACGAGCTGTTTATCCAGTAAAAGCTCTTTTAGTGTAATTGTACAAGCGTCCAGCTTCTGCTTCTCGTATTAAATCTTGACTGATTTAATGAAGTAAACGTCAGTCATATCTCCAGATGAACACTTACTGGACCAAAGCAGCTCAGCTTTACTTGATTCTCCATCAATCATGTTTTATCTCAAATCTGATCCTCAGGATCTTCTGAGGAGCGTTTGTTTCTTCATCTCTCAATTAGCATTGCATGCATTATATTCAATCTCATCTTAATAAGACATATTATTGGAGATGTAGAGCGACCGCTGATATTTAGATCATTTGCATCTGCACATAATTGCATATTTGTGCTCAGTTTGAGTCTGTTTCTCACTAAACAGACTGTTTTACCTATAAAAGACTGATGCATCATATATTATACTTTCTTTTAGATTTTGTCTAAAGTTAAGTAACTGCAAAAAAATTACAAAATTAAAAGATGATATTTCAGATGTCAGGCTTTACTTTATTACAAAACTGTACTGATCAGCTTTATTAAAGGTATTGTTCACCCACAGTTTATACACGTGTAATACTTTACTGTATCATATAACCATAGATCACATACTCACACTTATTTTAGTTCCTTCTTCATCAGGATCCGGATCTGGAATCAGCTCCATCTGCTCGAACAGAACAACAAGAAGAGTGTTTAGAGTCTCTTTCATTTAAGATCAAATCTGTTACAATGATACTGACATGTGGAAGTTTGATGCCCTAAAACATATTGATATTCAATACCTCAAAGAGAACATTCAGGGCATAACATGTGAACAATAGCTGTAAATTTGGATTTGACCATAATGAAAGTAATAATAAATAATATTAATATAATAATTTTCATCATCATCATCATTCTGAGACAGAAATACATTATTATTGTAATACAAATGTCATTCATTCATATATTTTTTGTGTAAAACTGCATGGAAGTATTTAAGTTTCTGTGATAACAGGTTTCAGACACATTTCATTATAAATCTAGTGCAATCATCTGTCCACCAAAATTATTGACAATTATACAAATATGGAAATAAAGCAAAACTACTTCTTGTCTTTTCACAAATACATGTTAAACCTCATACACGTGCAGAGACTGTTAACCAAGACATCTTAAGTGATGATCTTTTCTCTGAAACACACTACAACAGACTATATAATTACTGCACACACACACACACACCACACACACACACACACACACACACACACACACACCACACACCAA